>RJWM01020757.1:0-28956 GCA_004363535.1 Dasyprocta punctata | reverse complement strand
AAGTGCTGGGATTAAAGGCGTGCGCCACCACACCTGGCTCCTAGCAAAATGTTTTCATGCTCTTACAAAATCTTTGTCACATGCCTGTAATCCTAGCACTCTGGAAGGCAGAGGCAGGAGAATCCCAAGGGCTGGGATTACAGGTGTGCACCACCATGGCTGGCTCTTTTTCTTCTATTTTTCTATTTTTCCCTCTAACCCCTTTTAAATTTTCTCCCTTAAGGGTAAAACTGCCATACTGAGGGCATATTTACTATATAAAATTTTCTATTTTGTTTTAGATTTTGTTATATAACTATAAAATCTAGTCCATGTGGTTAAAGGTAGCAAATAAATGGCACAGTTTGTCATTTTCCAAGCTCTGTTTGATGCTATACTTATTGCTGACTGTTAATATGTGACATAATTGTTCTAATCAGTTGTTCTTCCTGATATGCCAATACTGAGACTGCCTAAGAGTAACAAAAAATACTATAGGCCGGTGCCAAAGAAACAAGGGCTAGGCCAAAAAGGCAATAATTTCTCAGCCCCAATAAATTGAAGAGGCAGGGTCCTGCAACAGACTCAAAACTCAAAAGTCAGCTACACCTGGAAGACACCTTGAAAAAGTAGTTGTTTCCTAACAGTTCTAAATACTAGCAATAAAGCTGCCTACCATAATCAATTTACAAGCATCAACACAGGAGTTAAATTAAAAAAATAAAAATAGAAGGCTGGAAGTGATGGCTCGTGCCTGCAATCCTAGCACTTAGGAGGTTAAGGCAGGGCAATCACTTCAATTTCAAGGCCAGCCTGGGCCACAAAGTGAGCTCAAGGTCAGTTTGGTACCAGGGATAGAGCTCACGACCTTGAGCTTGCCAGGCAAGCGCTTCTGCTGCTGAGCTAAATCCCTGGCTCAAGGTCAGTTTGAACTCCATAGTGAAACTCTGTCTCAAAAAGACAGAAAGAAAGAAAGAAAGAAAGAAAGAAAGAAGGAAGGAAAGAAAGAAAGAAAGAAAGAAAGAAAGAAAGAAAGAAAGAAAGAAAGAAAGAAAATGAGAAGATGCTTAAACAAGATGCAACTCCAGACTTCCAGCTCACTAAAGGCAAATCCAGGGGGCAATGAGGTGAGAACAATTTGAAAGCCACGGAACGTGGACTCTCTGAAGTAACAAAGCAAATGAATGAGGCTCTAGGAGAAAAAAAAAAAAACTTAAATTAGAAATAATCTCTGAAATAACTACAGAGATAATGTGAACATAATGAAAGACATGGTTAGTGACTTTACAGCAGATACAGATAAAAAATAAATTGACAAGTTTAGGAAAATGATGGAAACCATGAATGTCCAACGTAAGAAAGAAACGGAACCAATGAAACATTCTAACAGATACCCAGATTAAAAATCCTATTGAAAGTATATGCAGCAGAATGAGCCAGTGTGAGGGCTGAATATGAGATCTAGAAGACACAATTGTGATCAGCAATCGTGAAAAGGAAGATTTCTTCAAAATAGCAATGGGCCACAAAAACTCAATCCAACAGCTGCTAGATGATGAGAAGAAGAATAACATAAGATTGATTGGAGTCAATGAAAAAAGCAGGAGATAGCTCAAATGACATTTTTTAAAAGATCCTGTGAACAGATGTAACAGCAGAAATAATCCCAACAGCGGAAAAATAATTGATATACAGAAAAGTGAGGCATATAGAATTCCAATTAGCCATGGTAAAACAAAAACAAAACAAAACAAAACTACACCAAGGCATATAATAGTCAAGATTCCAGAAATTCAACATAGGAACACAACAGTAAAAGTTGTTAGAAAAGGGCTGGGGATATAGCTCAGCCGCACAGTGCCTGCCTACAAGCGCAAAGTCATGAGTTCAATTCCTCGTACCAAAAAAAAAAAAAAAGTTGTTAGAAAAAGGAAACAAATCTCATAAAGGAAAGCCCATCAGAATCACAGCAAATTCATCAAGTCAAGGACAGCTAGCTGTGAATACTGCAAGCCTTAAAAGAAAACAACCTCCAACTCAGATTGATGTACCCCACAAAACTGTCTTTCAAAATTGAGAAATTGAAGAAATAAGGTACTTCCATGACAAAGACCACCTGAAGAAATTCAGGACCACCAATCAGCACTCCAAAATGTTCTGAAGCACATTTTACAAAGAAATAACCAGGAATACAATTCGGAACCACAACAGAAAGAATCCATCAGGCAAGGCAAACAGTTAAAACGGGGGGGGGGGGGAGGAATGGGAACCAACAACAATAAAGTAATATGAGAAGCATAAATCAATATATATTAGTTGTAACCATCAATGTAAATGGTCTCAATTCACCAATCAAAACAGAAGGATGCAAAGGATCAAAGAGTTGGTTCTTTGAAAGATTAAATAAAATCAACAAACCCTTAGTCAACTTTATAAAAAAAAGGAAAAAAACTCAAATCCATGCAATTAGGAATTAAAAGGCTGAAATCATAACAGATCCTGCAGAAATCCACAAGATCACCTATACTACTTTGAGAATTGTATTCCAATAAGATGGAAAGTGCAGAAGAAATGGACAGATTCCTAGATACATATGAATTACCAAAACTGAATCAAGAAGATACAAAAATCCTAAACAAACCAGTATCAGTCAATGAAACTGAAGATGTAATTAAAAACCTATCAACAAAGAAAAGCCCAGACCCTGAAGGATACACTGCTGAATTCTACAAGAAATTATGAGAAGACGTAATGCCACTACTTCTCAAACTCTTTCATGAAATTGAAAGGGAAGCAATACTCCCAAATTTACTCCTGGAAGTGAGCATTACCTGATACCAAAACAAGAGAAATATGCAACCAAAAAAAAAGAGAACTACAGGCCAATCTCCCTAATGAACACAGATGCAAAAGTCCTTAGTAAGGTACTTGCCAACTGACTAGCAAATTATCAAGAATATTACATATCATGACCAAGTAGGATTCATCCCAGGGATGTAGGGATGGTTCAACATACATGAATCAATAAATGTAATACACCATATTAACAGAGCCAAGGACGAAACCCATATGATCATCTCAAAAGGTGCAGAAAAAGCATTTGACAAAGTTCAACACTCATTCATGATAAAAACCCTACAGAAAATTTCAATAGATGGTCTTTATCTCAATTTGATAAAAGCTATCTACGACAAACCAATAGCCAACATCATACTAAATGGACAAAAACTGAAAGCTTTCTCTCTAAAATCAGGAACAAGACAAGATGTTCACTGTCTCCACTCTTACAACACAGTCCTGAAACCTTTAGCTGGAGCAATTAGACAAGAGAAAGAAATAAAAAGAATAAAGACAGGAAAGGAAGAAGTTAAACTATTGTTAATTGCAGATGACATAAATGGATCAAAGATCTTAATGTTAAAACAGAAACATTAAATCTGCTGGAAGGTAGAGTAGGTAAAACTCTTGAAGACATTGGTGTAGGCACAGACTTTATGAACAAAACCCCAATTGCACAGAAACTATCACAAAGAATCAACAACTGGGATCTTAGCTTTTGCACAGCAAGAGAAACCACCAACAGAGGGAAGAGACAGCTCACAACGTGGGAGAAAATGTCTGCCAGCTGTACCTCGGACAAAGGATTACTATCAGGAACACATAAAGAAATAAAAAAAAAAAAACAGTCCTCCCAGATTTAAAGACCCAATCCAAAAATGGGCAGCTGCGATGAATACACACTTCCCAGATGAAGAAATACGAACTGCAAATAAAATACGTGGAAAAATGTTCAACATCACTGGTCATTTGAGAAATGCAAATTTAAACACTGAGATTCCAGCTGGGTGTGGTGGCGCACGCCTTTAATCCCAGCACTTGGAAGGCTGAGGTAGGAGGAGCATTGTGAGTTCGAGGCCGGCTTGGGCCACAATGCAAGCACAAGGCTGGTCTGAGCTACATAGTGTGACCCTGCCTCAAAAAACTAGGGCTGGGAGTTTGGCTCAGTGGCTTAAGTATCTGTCTGGCAGACGCAAGGTTATGAGTTCGATCCCCAGTACCGCAAAAAAAAAAAAAAAAAAAAAAAAGCACTGAGATGCCACCTCACCCCAGAAAGAATGGCTAGTATAAAGAAATCAAGCAGTAACAAATGCTGGAAGGGCTGTGGGGAAAAAGGAACCCTTCTCCACTGTTGGTGGGAATGCAGGCTAGTGCAACCTCTGTGGAAATCAATGTGGAGATTCCTCAAAAAACTAGGATTGGAAGTCTCATTTGACCCAGCTATTGCCTTCTGGGTATCTTAACAGAGTAATTAAAAATATCATGCTACAGTGATATATGTGCACAGCCATGTTTATAGCAACACAATTTGTGATGGCCAGATCTTGGAAACAACGTAAATGCCCACCAACTGAGGAATGGATAAAAAAGATGTGTTTTTTTTTTTTTTTTGGTAGCTGGGATTGAATTTACAATCTCGCACCTGCCAGGCAGGCACTTAGGACACTGAGTTAAATCCCTGGCCCTAGTTTTTGAGACAGTGTCTCACTATGCAGTTCAGGCTGGCCTTGAACTCACTTTGTAACTCAGGCTGGTCTCGATCTCACAACAATCCTCCTGCCTCAACCTCAGGGTGCTGGAATTAAAGGCATGCGCCACCATGCCCAGTCAGATGTGGTATTTTTATGCAGTGGAGTACTACTCAGCCATAAAGGATAAACTGGACAGTTTTATAGTTAAATGGATGCAACTTGAGAACATACTCATTAGTGAAATAAATAAGACACACATGTGTAAATATCATATTGTCTCAGTTGTGTGAGAAGCTAAAAGAAACAACATATGTGTATGTGTATGTATATGTACATAAAAAAGTTAAGCTAGTTATACTACTGATTTCTCTGAGTTCACTGAAGAGAAAGACTTGTGCTGGTATTGTTCGGACAATTGAATGCAGATGTCTTGTGCTCTTGGTGAATGATTTGGGGATGACAATGCACAATGTATGTACCATTGTTGTCCCTGATCTACATGTTTGTTTGTTTGTTTGTTTTGCAGCACTGGGGATCGAACTTACAGCCTCACACCTGCCAGACAGGCGCTTAAGCTGCTGAGCCAAACTCCCAGCCCTGGTTTTTTGAGGCAGGGTTGCACTATGTAGCTCAGGCCGGCCTTGTGCTCGTGTTGTAGCCCAAGCCGGCCTCGAACTCACAACGCTCCGCCTACCTCAGCCTCCCAAGTGCTGGAATTAAAGGCGTGTGCCACCACGCCCGGCTTGATCTACATGTTTTGAAAATTTTTTTCCTTTTTCTTCTTGAAATAAAATGGATTTGGAAAAAAAAGAAAAAGAAACACGGGAATCTATGAGTATATGCTGAGTAAAAGCAACCTGATACAAAAAGAGGATCGTTTATACGAAGAACAAATTTGTTTTTTTGGTACCAGAAGTTGAACTCAGGACCTTGTGCTTGTCAGGCAGACACTTGTGCCACTGAGCTGTATCCCCAGCTCTAAATGAAATTTTGGACCACATAAAAACAATCTCAGCCAGGCATGGTGACGCAAACCTGCAATCCCAGCACTTGGGAGGCCGAGGCAGGAGGATCACTGCAAGTTCAAGGCCAGCCTGTACTACATAGTGAAACCCTGTCTCAAAAAAAAAAAAAAAAAAAAAAAAAAAAATCTCTAGTGACAGAAAGCAGATTAATTGTTGCCTGGGACCTGTTTTCAAAAGAAGATAGGGAACAAGAAAACTTTCCAGATTACAGAAACAGTTTGGTTTCATGGATGTATGTAGTATTTATTTATTTATTTATTTAGAGACAGGGTCTTGCTATATAGTTCAGTCTTGCCTAGGACTCACTATGTAGCCCAGGGTGGCCTGGAACTCACAGCAATCCTCCTGTCTCAGCCTCCCATATGTGGGATTACAGGTGTGTGCCACCACACCCAGCCTGTGGGTACATGTATTTGATAACACTTAATGGACCTATGTGCTTACAATGAATAAATTGTATTGTAAAAAATTCACCTTAAATTGATTTGAAAATAAGAATAGCCAGAACTGGTGGTAAATTCCTACCTTCCTAGTACTTTGGAGGCCAAGGCTGCAGGATCACTGCATGTCATGAGCTACCTAGTAAGACAGCATATTTCAAAAAAACAAAAATTAAGATAATTAAAAATAATGGATTTGTTAGGGTTGCCATATCAAAATATCACAGAATAGGTTCCTTTACAACAAAAGTTCATTTTTCCCTGGCTTTGAAGGCTAGAAGTCCAACATTAAGGCATCAACAGGTTGAGTTTCTCCAGTGGCAGTCTCCTTGACTAGCAGAAAGCTGCCTTCTCCTCCTTTTTTTTTTTCCAACTTTCTTTCTGTGTACTCAAATGGACTTTCTTCTGTGTGCAGATATTTCTTTTTTTTCCTTGTTTCTTTCTTTCTTCTTCTTTTTTTTTTTTTTGCGGCACCAGGGATTGAACTCACAACCTCGCGCCTGTCAGACAGGCGCTTAAGTCACTGAGCCAAACTCCCGGCCTTAGTTTTTTGAGGCAGGGTCGCACTATGTAGCTCAGGCCGGCCTTGCGCTCATGTTGCAGCCCAAGTCAGCCTCGAACTCACAACGCTCCTCCTACCTCAGCCTCCCGAGTGCTGGGATTAAAGGCGTGCGCCACCATACCCAGCTTATTCTTTCTTTCTTTCTTTCTTTCTTTTTTTTTTTTTTTTTTTGAGACAGGGTCTTGGGATGTAGGCCAGGCTGGCCTTGAACTTGCAGCAATCCTCTTGCCTCAGCCTCCCGATGTGTGTGGATATTTCTGCATTTTCTTTTTCTTAGTTTAAAAATATTTTATTGGAAATTCTTTGCAATATGTAATGATTACAGTCATTGTGGGAAGTATGCAATTCTGTATTATTTCAATTTGTTATATAAAAAAATAAAACTAGGTAAGGGATGGTGGCGTACACCTGTAATCCCAGTACTCTGGGATCCTGAAGCAAGATGATTGATACAAGTTCAAGGTCAGATATGTGTATGTATATGTATATAAAAAAAAGTTATGATAGTTATACTACTGATTTCTCTGAGTTCGCTGAAGATAAAGACTTGTGCTGGTATTGTTCGGACAATTGAAGGCAGATGTCTTGTACTCTGGGTGAATGATTTGGGGATGACAATGCTCAATGTATATACCATTGTTACCCCTGACTGATGTACTTTAAAATTTTGTTGTAGGTTTTTTTCTTCTTTTTTTCTTTCTATGCATAAAATGGATTAAAAAAAAAAGTTTAAGGTCAGCCTGAGCTACATACTGAGTTCAAGAGCAGCCTGAACTACACAGCCGTCTCAAAATCAAAACAAAAAACAAAACATCCCAGCACTCGGGAGGCTGAGGTAGGAGGAGCGTTGTGAGTTCGAGGCCGGCTTGGGCTACAACGCAAGCGCAAGACCGGCCTGAGCTGCACAGTGCGACCCTGACTCAAAAAACCAGGGCCGGGAGTTTGGCTCAGCAGCTTCCTCGGGGTTGTGAGTTCAATCCCCGGTGCTGCAAAAAAAAAAAAAAAAAAAAAAAAAAAAGTAGCTCAGTGCAAAGGCCCTGGGTCTGATCTTTAGTATGGAGATGTGTGTGAGAGGGGCTAAAACTAAATACAGAACTGGTTGGGTGGGTGACTGATTGATTAATTGCAGCTTGAATATAGGGCTTTTCTACTGAGCTACACACCTAGCCTGGTTTTTTTGTTTTTTGATTACAAATATGAGCCATCATGCCTGGCTACATATAAGATAGTTTTAAAATGGATTTTAGGAATAACCTAGTGCTTGTAGGAACAAGGAGGTCACTGCCTATACAATAACAATCTCCACTCCCCTGTTCCATGACTGAGGTTCCACTTGGAGGAGTCCAAACATGGCACCGCAGATACAGGCTAAAACCTCCCTCGGTTCTCCAAGGAATGCTCAAATCCCTCTGGGCAGTGTCAGTTTCCCATAGTCTGGAAGGGAAGAGGTGGGAGGGCCGGCCCAAGTGCCAGGTGGCGAGGCTGTTTCACGAGGAGCGTGGAGGACACTAGGCTCTTCCCGCTGGAAGGCCGGCCTGCAACCGCACGATTTCCACACGAGGTAAAGGGTGCTGGGCAGACTGGGTTGTGTGCAATTTCTATAAATAAGCAGTTCTCCATAACGAAATAACCTTAGATCTCTGATCAAGAAGCTTGTGTTCTAGGGCTGGGGATAATTTAGCTCAGTGGCTTCAGCGCCTGCCTGGCAGGCACGGAGATTGTGAGTTCGCGATCCCAGGTACCAAAAAAAAAAAAAAAAAAAAGGGAAGCCTGTGTTCCAGTTTTGCCTCTAGGTGCATCTCAGGCAGGTTTATTTAACATAAGCTTGTTTTTCCCTTCTGAAAATTAGGAATGGCGATTGCCTGCTTGACACAGATTGCTACATGGATTACGCAAGATAAAATATGTGATGTGTTGTACAGAAGGTAAAAAGTCATACACACCCGGCATGGTGGTGCACGCCTTTAATCCCAGCACTGGGGAGGCTGAGGTAGGTGGAGTGTTGTGAGTTCGAGGCTGGCTTGGGCTACAACTCGAACACAAGGCCGGCCTGAGCTACATAGGGCGACCCTGCCTCAAAAAACTAGGTCTGGGAGTTTGGCGCAGTGGCTTAAGTACCTGTCTGGCAGGCTCGAGGTGGTGAGTGCAATTCCCAGTGCCGCAAAAAAAATGTCATAGACATATGAAAGAGCTTTTTCCAGAAAGGAAAAAAAAAAAAAAAAAAAGCAAGAATAAACTAAATTCTTAATATATCATTTATAGACTTTTTATATTACATATGTAATATGTAATATATACACCACTGTACACCTATATATCTATACACACACACACTTTTCCTGCCAATTCAAAATCATCTTGTATCAATCTAATAGATAAAATAAAAACGGTATCTGACTACACGCATGACACAACCGCAGAGATGGGCGGCTGGGATCGAGAGGCAGGGTGGGCGCGGTGCCTCAGTGTTGGCCTTCGCCTGCTCCCCGCCCGTTCCCTTTTGAAAACTCCCGGATCCTGCGCATCCGTTGTGAGCACTGCCTCCGCTTCTTTTCCGCGGAAGACACCAGGTCGCAGCCACCGGTGCACCGCGGTGAGTGCCAGTCCCCACGTGCTCGGCGGAGGGTCCCTGCGGATGGCCGCGAGGATGCGCAGTGAGCAGCTCGCCTCGGGGTGTGGGTCCTTCCCCACGGCCGGAGCGCGGGGGACCCCGCGGGTGCAGGTGCCCGGGCGCGTGTGCGCAGTCTTGCTTCAGGCGTCCCTGAAGATGCTGCTCAGGTCTGTGTGCCACAAGACGTGCAAGCCCCGCCCCATGTGAGTCCCTGCGACTGTGCGTTCCCCGCGGTCCGTCCCAGGGAGCAAGGGTGCAAGTCCCCGAAGAGACTGCGAAGACAGTGTAAGCAGAGGTCACTCACCGTCTCCTCTGGCGCGTCCGGAATCCCCAAACTCCACTTCCCCGCCCTCTTCACGCAGTCCAACGGCAAAATTTCCCTGTCCTTTGCAGTAACTGACGGCCCCTTGGACCAATCAGCGCTGAGATCCCGAAAGAAACTAGACCAATGTTGTACGATTGGGGTATAGCTACTGCCTCCCGCAGAGGGTCAGTGGGTAATGTAGTCTTCCGGTACTACCCCGCCCATAATGCGCAAGGCTTCCTGGGAGATGTAGTCTCTTGGCTCGAGAGAGCACGCACGTTCCTGGCGCATCTGAAGGAGGCGGGTCACAAAGCCGGAAGGTCGCCACCTTCAAGGTCCCTGGGTTCAGTGGTATGTGGCTCGGAAATCACCTTTCTGGGTGTGGAAAGTTAGAGCGTGCTGAATTTGATCTTCTTAGTGCCGGAATCCTGATAATCTAAAATTGGAAAAGATGGCGGGAATACTAAAATCCTGACGGACAGAGGAAGGAAATAGATGGTTCTTATGAGCAGACTGTATAGAGGGGGTTTTTACACCTAAAGTCTATTATATGTAAGTCAATGTCATAAAAATATTATGAGCCAGGCGTGGTAGTGCACACCTGTAATCCCAGCATTGGGGAGGCAGGAAGTTTGCTGTGAGTTTGAGGCTAGCCTAGGCTACAAAGTGAGTTCAAGGCCAGCTAGAACTGCATAGAGAAAACCTGCCTATAAATAAATAAATAAATTAAATTAAATAAAGGCTGAGGCAGAAGGATCACTGTGAGTTCGCGGCCAGCCGGGGCTACATGAACAAGTTCAAGGACAGCCTGAATTGCAAAGAGAGACCCTGTTTCAAAAAAAAAAGGTTAAGAATATACAGACACAGAAAATGTAGAAAGGAAGGGAAAATGACTCCAGAGGGTCTCAAACACTAGCATCAGGGTTGCAGGATAGTACTTCCTTCTGTCTTTTTTAATTGAGAGGTTTTTTCTTGTTTGTTTTGTCTTGTTTCAGTGGTGGGATTGAACCTCAAACATGCTAAGCAAGAGCTACCATTAAATTACACCTCTGACTGGGGTTGGTGGCACATGCCTGTAATCCCAGCACCCGGGAGGCTGAGGCAGGAGGATCATTGTGAGTTCAAGACCAGCCTGAGCTACAAAGTAAGTTCAAGGCCAGCCTGAACTGCATAGTGAGACCCCTGTCTCAAAAAATAGGCCTGGGGATTTAGCTCAGTGGCGTAAGCACCTGCTTGGCCAGCAGGAGGTTATGAGTTCAGCCCCTGGTACCAATAAATAAATTACATCTCTGGCCCTTTTTATTTTACTTTGAAATTGGGTCTTGCTAAGTCTCCAACTGAGCTTGACACAGTGGTGCATGACTGTAATTCCACCACTCCGGAGGCTGACACCGGAGGATCACCTTGAGTTTTAGTCCAGCCTGAGCTACATAATCCAAGGCCAGCTTGAACTGCATAGCGAGATCCTGCCTCAAAAAAACTTTTTTTTTGCTCAGGCTGTCCTCCAGCTTGAAATCCTGCCTCACTACCTCCACCTCTGAGGAGTAATCCAGATGATAAATATGTACCACCTCCCCTGGCATTTACTTGAATTTTTAAAAAATCATTAATTGCATTTGTTATATTAGAGAAAGAATTCTTGCTTACAGTTTAAGGCATTTTTATCATGGAAATTGTGAAACATATGCAAAAGTAGGGAGATTAACCTACTAAACTCCCATATAGTCACTAGTTCTATTACCAACTCGCCGTCAAGCTTGTTTCCTCTGTACCTGCACCTGCCTCAGACTCTCCTTGACATTATTTTGAAGTAAATAGCAGACATTCAATTTCACTAGTTAACAGTTCAGTAGATACCTATAAAAAAACAAGCATTGTACCAGGTGTGGTGACATGTGTAAGTAATCCCAGCACTTGGAAGGCTGAGGCAGGAGGATGACAAATTCAAGGCCAGCCTGGATTACACAGTCAACAATCTCAAAAAAAAAAAAACAAAAAACCAATAATTATAATATCAAATATGGAATTAGTGTTTACATTTCCTTTTTTTGTGGTTGTTTTTGTTTTTGTTTTGGTACAGGGGATCAAACACATGACCTTGTGCTTGCCAGGCTACATTTCTTGATTGACATATAAATCTCTTTAGGAACAGTTTGTCTGAAATCTAAATTGTATGTTGCAACTGATTATCACTTAATTTTTTTTATTTGCAATTTCTTTTCTTTCCTTTTTTTTTTAATCTTTTTTTTTTTTTTTTTTTTTTTTCGGCACCAGGGATTGAACTCACAACCTCGTGCCTGTCAGACAGGCGCTTAAGTCACTGAGCCAAACTCCCAGCCCTGGTTTTTTGAGGCAGGGTCGCACTGTGTAGCTCAGGCCAGCCTTGCGCTGGCATTGTAGCCCAAGCCGGCCTGGAACTGACAACGCTCCTCCTGCCTCAACCTCCCGAGTGCTGGGATTAAAGGCGTGCACCACCACGCCCGGCCTTTTTTTTTTTTTTTTTAATCTCCTTTATGTGAATATTTGCACATACAGTGGTACCTTGGTACTCCTTAATTGGTTCTGGAAGGCACAGCGAGTACTAAAACAACAATCGCAATACCAGATTGGTTCAGCTAGAAAGGGTCTGAGTCAGGAGGCAATTGACACCAGTTTCTAGTTGCATGTCTGGTACCAAACAATGATTAAAGAGCTTCTAGACAAAATTTTCATGTCAAAATGTGCTAAGCACCAAATTTGACAGTTGAGCATCCAGGTGTGACTACATTGTCTTTCATTCTGTGCCTTTCAAACAGCAGAAGCTTTGTTTGTTTTTGTTTTTTTGAGACAATCTCACTATATAGCCCAGGCTGGCCTTGAACTCACAGTGGCCGTCCTGCCCCAGCCTCCTGAGTGCTGACATTATAGGCCTTTGCCACCACACCAGCTGCTCCTGTGTTTTCTAATAAAGTTTTAAATTTTACACCTAGGTCCCTGGTTCATTTAAAATTAATTTTTGTGTTTGATGTGAGATATAATTTTTTTACTTTTGATTTTAGATACTTATTGTTCCAGCATGTGGAATAGTGTTTTTGTTGAAAAATCTATTTTTTTCCCCATTAAATTGCCTTTTTCACTTTTGTTGAAAATCAGGCTGGGCATGGTGGCACGAGCCTGTAATCCCAGCCCTTGAGAGGCTGAGGCAGGAGGATTGTGCAATTTCAACACCAACATGGGCTACATAGTGAGTTCAAGGCCAGCCTGGACTACTTATGGAGACACTGTCTCAAAAAAAAAGAAAGAAAGAAAAGAGAAAAGAGAAAGAAAAAAGAAAAAAATCAGAGCCAGGCATGGTGAGCCATACCTATAATCCCAGTGCTGGTAATTTAGCAACTTGGCAAGAATCTGTCTAAATAAATAAATAAAAACTAAAAAGAATTGGGGGTATAGTAGCTCAGTGTGAAGGCCCTAGGTTTAATTTCCAGTACTAGAAAAAAAAAAAAGTAAAAGAAAATCAATTTCAGTTGTTCACGTGTTCAGTTGTTGACTTCTGCTTTTTCACACGCAACATAAAAATGATAAGCACTGTCCAGGAAAAAGATACAGTAGTTAAGAAATGTTGCCCAGCTTGGTGGCACACACCTGTAACCCGAGCACCCAGGAGGCTGAGACAGGAGGATCGCTGTGAGTTCAAGGCCAGCCTGGGTTTCATAATAACACCCTGTCTCAAAAAACTAAAACAAACAAACCAAGCTGGCTCACTTGAACCACAGCTGCCATGGAAGTCAGAAATCTGCCTTTCTGCCCTCACTGTGAGCACCCCTTCGCTCCTTCACCTCCTGCACGCCTCCTTGCTTATGGGCCGCCTTAGTTCTCCCTGAAAATGCAGCCTTCACATCACGGCTGTAGTCTGAAAATATCAAATGAAAATTCCAAAAGTAAACAGTTCACGACTTTGTTTAGTTTGTGATACTAGAGGTGGGACCCAGGTCCTTCACACTGAGCTCCATCCCTAGCCCTTTTTTTTGTTTTGTTTTGTTTTGTTTTTTGAGACAGGGTCTCACTAAGTTGCCCCACTAGACTCAAACTTGCAGCCCTCCTGCCTCAGCCTCCCAGAGTGCTGGGATGACAGGTGTGAGCCACTCTGCCCTGCGATTCATATGCTTTTACATTTTTAGTGTAGTATTTATTTACAGCACTGGGCATGAGACCCAGGGCCTTGTATGCTAGGCAAGTGCTCTACCACTGAGCTACACTCCCAACCCCCTTCCCCCGGCCCTTTTTTGAGACAGGGTCTTGCTATGTTGCTTAGGCTGGCCTTGAACTCCTAGGCAGTGCTCCAGGAGCTCCAGGAGGAACTCAAGTGCGCCTTCTGCCTCAGCCTTCCAGGTAGCTGGAATTACAGGTCTGTAACTCCATGCCTGGATAATAACTTTTTACAGTATATTTTAATAATTGTTCTGTTTTATTACTGTTAATTCTTTCTATAGTATTACTATTTATTTATTTTGGTTTTTTGGGACAGGGTCTCGCTATGTGGTTCAGGCTGGCCTTAAGCTCACAGCCATCCTTTTGCCTCAGCCTTCCAAGGGCTGGGATAACAGGTATGCTCCACCACACTGTGGTGCCTAAATTCTAAAGCGTGGGGGGAAAAAAAACCGAAGTATGTATAAGGGTTGGTTTTATCCATAGTTGCAGGCACTCACTGGGGGTCTTGGAATGGGTCCTGAGGATAGGGGGCGCCACTGTCCTTTGTTCTGCAGGAGGAGAAAACGTAGACATTTCAGAAAAGGCCTCCCTAGCGGCCATTCAACAGACAAGCCAGTAGGGACTTTGGCTGCCCATTTAGTGAGTCCCTCTCAAGGAACCGCAGGTTCTCAGTGCTGGAAAGGGCCACGGGAGTCCTGTAGTCTGGCTGGGGCCCAGAGAGGGTCCTGCATCTCCTACAGGGCTGCCTCTGAGGGCCCTCAAGCTCAGATGGCCAATTGGTGGGTGAGCTGGGATGAGGGGCAGTGGCAGGTGCCAGCTCTCCCTGGCTTAGGTTCCAGCTCTAGTGTTTGCATTCTTAAGATCTGATCATTTCATTTTAAGTTAAATATATTTGGTAAATCATGTCATGTGAAAAGAAAAACCGGAAAGTAACGGTTCCCGTCAGCTTGGGGAAGTGAATCCTCCTGTGACCTCATCCACACTTACCCTCAACAGATCTATTCAGAGCTCCTTCGGATTTCCCCCGCCTCCTCTGAGCAGCAAATACTTCCTCGGCCTGACCGCGCAGAGCTGGTATCTACCTAGCAGCTGCTAAGATGAATGCGTCTCTTGCTATCAAATGAGCAGGTCAGCCAGGCTGCCTGTTGGAAGCCAACTTGTTTTGTGTCTTTGGCAAGACAGTTTTCTGTACTGCAGTTTCTTTATCTATAAAAATGAAGAAGCCGTGCGTGGTGGTGCATGCCTGTAGTCCCAGCATTCAGGAGGCTGAGCCAAGAGAATTGCTGCAAGTTGGAGGCCAGCCTGGGCTATGTAGTGAGTTCAAGACCAGCCTGACCTAGGTAGTGAGACCCTGTCTCAGAAAAAGAAAAAGTAAAAAATAAAAAGAAGAAGACCTAAGGGTGTCCCAGTCTTGCTGCTTCTGTAATGTCATAGATCTGTTGGGTTGTTTTTTTTTTTTTTTTTTTTGAGACTGAGTCTCGCAATGTAGTGTAGGCTGGCCTTGAACTCATGGCAGTCTTTGTGTCTCAGCTTCCCAAGTGCTGGGATTACAGGTGTGCACCACCATATCAGGCTTTGCCACAGATTAAAAAAATATCTGCATCTTTATGGGGCATCCTATGGTTCTCATTAACTTCAGCTGATACAAGAACCATCTAGGAAGGACCAGGGATATAGCTCAGTGGTGCAACACCTGCCTGGCAAGCACAAGTTCCTGAGTTTGATTCCCAGTACCAGGAAAAAAAAAAAGAACCATCCAGGAGACTGATTTAAAAATGTGCGCTAGATATGGTGGTACATACGTGTAATTCCAACGGTCTGGGAGGCTGAGGCAGGAGGATCACAAATTTAAACCCAATCTGGGGGATTAAATGAGTGAGACCCTATCTCAAAATTTTTTAAAAATTAAAAAGGGCTAGGGAGCTGAGGATGTAGCTCAATGTGAAGGTCCCACATGCAGCCCTCAATACAGCAGATAATAAACCCGAATGACCTCTCCTTCAGTACATCCACCCGGGTCAAGCAGGTCCAGGCCGGGGCCCGGGAATGAGTGTTTCCCGGTGGCCCACCTGTGGAGGGACGCCGAATTGGAGCTCCCATCCCGGCTGAATGTCCAAGACTGCCCTTGTTTTTTTGTCTTTCTTTTCTTTTTTCTTTCTTCCTTTGTGACGCTGGGGATTGACCCAGAGTCTTCACGCTGTGCTGCATCCCCGGCCCTTTTTATGTTTTAGTTTTGCTTTTGTGAGGCAGGGTCTTGCTGAGTCACCAAGTTGCCCTGGCTGGGCTCCCACTCCAGGCTCAGGGAGCCCGAAGAGCTGAGTGCAGAAAAGGTCGCTGCCGGCCTGATTGCCCTTGTCTCTTTCTGTTGATGACTCAGGCTGATATCAAGGGCTTCTGTTTTCTGTCTTAAAAAAAAAAAAAAATCATCAAATATTTATGGAGTGTCTGCTCAGGCTAGAAACTGTTTTAAATGCTGGGAACAGAACAGTACATGAATCGGAATCCCTGTCAGCTGGAAGCTGTCTTTCTCTCACTCAGACTCAGGCCTTGATGGCTCTTCTGTGTCTTCCTGTTCTGAATATTTCATTGTGCACGGCTGGGGGTGTAGCTCAGTGGCACAGCACATATGCAGGGCCCTGAGTTTGATCCCTCGCACCCCCAAAAAATTCCCTTGTGTAGACAAATACACAGTTTATGTATTAATTCGCTTTTTTTTTTTTTTTTTGAGACAGCCTTGCTGTCTAGTTTAGGCTGGCCTTGAACTTGCTGTATGGCCTGTGCTGCTGTTAAACTTTCAGCAACGATCCTGCCTCAGCCTCACATGTACCACCATACCTGGCTATTCCTTTACTTCTCAAAGGATGCCTTGATTGCTTCCAAATTTTAGCTTTCATAAAGTTAGGGAACTTTCATGTGCTGATTTTTGCATAAATATGTTTCCATCATTTTTTATTTTATCTTGTTCTAAACATTCAGGCTAAAATGAGTGTGGTGATGCACACCTGTAATCCCAGCACATGGGAGGCTGAAACGGGAGAATTGCTTCAAGTTCAAGGCCAGCCTGGACTACATAGAGAGTTTAAGGCCACCCTGAACTTGGAGCTACATGGCAAGACTGTGTCTCAAAACAAAAAACAAACCCAAAAGAAAAAACCTTTTGGAGGCTACAACTGAGAAAAGCATGAAAAACCAATTATTGCTGGAAGATTCTAGAGGAAGTTATGACAGTGCAGGGGCCAAAGATAGGGGCGTTTCTGATAGTTCCTTTTTTTGTTCTTTCAGATTTACTCATCAAATGACTTGAACACCAGTAAAATAACCAAGAAAAAAAAAGTGAGCTGGGTGTGTTGGCACACACCTATAAGCCCAGCATTATGAGAGGCTGAGGCAAGAGGACAGTAAATTTGAGACCAGTTAAGCAATTTATAAGACCGAACCTGTCTCAAAATTTAAAATAATGGGGGGGGCAGGGATTTAGCTCAGTGGTGCAAGCGCCTGCCTGCCAAGTGTGAGGTTGTGAGTTCGACCCCTAGTACCCAAAAAAAAAAAAAAAAAAAAAAGGGAGGGGCAGCCAGGGATATAGTTCAGTGTGAAGGCCCTAGGTTTGCTTATTTGTTTTTGAGTTAGTGCCTCTCTGTGTAGTTCAGGGTGGCCCTGAACTCACTGTGTAGCCCAGACTGGCCTCAAATTCATGGTGATCCTCAGTTTCCTGACTGCTAGGATTACAGGTGTGGGCCACCATGCCTGGTGCTGATCCTGGGTTTAATCCCCCAGTACTACACACACACACACACACACACACACACACACAGAGCACTGAACTTGATAACCCCCCCCAATACTTATTTAGACAGGGTCTCACTAAATCACTAAATTGCTCAGGTAGAACTTTCTATCTTCCTGCCTCAGCCTCCCAGCTGATCATCAACGTTTGAGAGTGGCACTACCGCACCCATCACTCATTTCTTAGCGGCTCTGAGAAGGTTTTTTCTGCTCTGTCTCCACCCTGCCCCCAGATGCGTAGAGGAAGAGCCTGGGTGTGGCCCTCTGAAGGCAGAGGTGTCTAGAGGAAGAGCTGGCAGGTCCCCATCACCCACAGCTGCCGCTCTCCCCCGCCACTTCTGCGCTGCTCTGACTCGGGTCACTGCTACTGCGAGCCCCAAATCTAAGAGGCAGGGTTTGGAGAGGGGAAAGCAAGTTCGTAATGAATTTATTTTTCAGAAAACATTGCAACAGCTGATTTTCAACATTGATTGGTAGTGTTAATTCTTTTAGAAGGCCATTCACTTTTACTAATTTCTTGTTTTACAGAAAAAATGTGCTCATTATATTCTGGAGCATACAAAAAGGTAGAATTAATAAGAAAAGAGAATAAGTCACCTTTCAACTACTGATTGAGTATTTTTGGCACTCATCCTGAGGCGGTGCAGAAAAAAGCAAGACGGGACAAAGAGCAGAAAAGACCTTTAATGTGGGCACGGGAGAGTTTCATAGGGGTGCAGGGGCTGTCAGTGAGAACAAAGGAGTGTAGTTACTTTTATCAACTTTGGCTGGGGGAGGAGTTTGGGCGGTGGGCAAAATGACATATTAACAGCTGATTTGCAGGAGCATCTGCCTGTGTAAAACAGGAGATAGACAAATTTACTGGGGGCGGAGGTTTGGATAGTTGTGAAATCTTGGAATTGGAGAAGGCTCCGCACATGCGCAAAAAGGGAGCTGGAGGTTTATCTCTGGAATGAGAAGGAGAATGTAGAAGTTACTGTTGGAGAGCTAAGTTGTTTCTCTGGGTCTGGTACCAAGTTGGGCGGATGTCATGTTACAGATAGCTAAGCCCCAGGCTAGCAGAATCTATCACTTATCTACTAAGTGCTGATTTATTTCCTTCTACTGTGCTTTTTAGGGAGGACTGGGGTGATTCTGGGGATCAAACCCAGGACCTCATGTATGCTGAACCAGCAGTCTACCATGGATCTACATCTCCAACTTTTTCGTTTTGTTTGGTTTTGATTTTTTGAGACAGGGTCTCACTGTGTAGTTCAAGTTGGGCTTGAATTCATTATGTAGCCCAGGCTGGGCTCAAACTCATGGTGATCCTCCTGCCTCAGCCTCCCGAATGCTGGGATTACACGCATGCACCACCACCCGGCTATCCCATTGTTTTTTGTTTTTTGTTTTTTAATTTTTTTGACACAGAGTCTCACTACAGTTCCCAGGCCAATTTTGAACTTTTGATCTTCCTACCTCAGTCAACTAGGTACTGTGACTGGCATTATAGGTGTGCACCACTGCTTCCAGAGTGCTTCTATATTTAAAAAGGTGTGTGTTTTTAATACAGTTATAGTCACACTGTATATATAAGATCATGATGTTTGTTTGAAAAAGGGCCTACCAGGTTGCCCAGGCTGGTCATAAGTGATCCTCCTGCTTTAGCCTCCCAAGTAGCTGAGATTACTCGTGCTTACTGATTGAGTTTTATTGGCACTCAATCTGAAGCAGCACAGAAAAAATGAGAGAGAGAGAGATGAAGATCAGAGAGGCCTTTAATGCGGGTGGGCACAGGAGAGTTTGATAGAGGTGCAGCAGCTCTCAGAGAGAACAAAGTGGGACTACTTTTACCAGATTTGACTGGGGGAGGAGTTTGGGAGGTGGGAAAAATGACATAGTAACAGCTGATTTGGAGGAGCATCTGCCTGTGTAAGACAGGAGACAGAAAGATTTACTGGGAGCTGGGGGTGGAGGCTTGGGGGCTTGTGGAGTCGGGATTGGAGAGGGCTCGGCGCATACGCAAAAAGGGAGCGAAAGGTTTATCTCTGGAATGAGAAGCAGAACACAGAAGTTACTCTGGGAGAGCTAAATTGTTTGTCTGGGTCTGGTATCAAGTTGGGCGGATGTCATGTTACAGATAGCTAAGCCCCAGGCTAGCAGAACCTATCACTTAACCACCACACCCTAATTTTTATTTAACCTTCTGCCCTGATGGAACTTCTGTTTTGTTCAAGTCTTTCGTAAACTGGTTGAGCCTGCTAGCACAGCTCTGTAAGTTTGAGCCCAACCTGGGCAATTAAGTAAGACCCTATCTCAAAATAAATTACTACGTGGGTGTGGTGGCACATACCTATAATCCCAGCATTCAGTAGGCTGAGGCAGAAGGATCACTGCAAATTCGAGGTCAGCCTGGGTTACAAAGTGAGTCTGAACTGCAGAGCAAGACCCTGTCTCAAAAAGACAAAAAACAAAAACAAAACTCAAAAAAGCAAAAAACACTAAAAATGGGCTAAGGATATAACTCAATGTAAAAGGCCCTGAGTTCAAACCCCAGTCCCACATCCACACACACACTTTTTTTAAATGTAAATTATCATTTTAGGCTCGGGAGTATAGCTTAATGGTAGAGTGTTTGCCTGGCAGGCACTAACCCCTGAATTTGATCCTCAGCCGAGCACTGCAAGAACAAAAGACAAACATCCCTCATTTTTATTACCAAACAATTCACCTAACAACAAAGTCACCATTTTAAGATGTACTCAATTGAATGCAGATGTCTTGTGCTCTGGGTGAACCATTTGGGAATGACAATGCACAATGTATGCACCATTGTTGCCCTGATTGACGCGTTTTGAAATTTTGTTTGTTTTTTTTTTTCTTCTCCTCCTCCTCCTGCTTCCTTCCACCCCGTCCCTTCCCCTCCCTCATCCTCCTCCTGCTTCTTCTGCTTCTTCTGCTTCTTTCTGTTTCTCCTTGAAATAAAATGGAAAACCGGGCGTGGTGTTGCACGCCTTTAATCCCAGCACTCGGGAGACTGAGGTAGGCAGAGCGGTGTGAGTTCGAGACCAGCTTGGCCTACAATGCGAGTGCAAGGCTGGCCTGAGCTACGTAGTGCGATCCTGCCTCAAAGACCTAGGGCCAGGAGTTTGGCTCAGTGGCTTAAGCGCCTGTCTGGCAAGTGAGAGCTTGTGAGTTCGATCCCCGGTGCCTCGGGGAAAAAAAAAAAAAAGGATTTGGGGGACGTATTTTTCTGTGTAGCCAGAACCACTATTCAATTCAAGGTCATCTTCACCACCCCAGGAAATAAACCCCGACAGGTGGGCAGTCATTCTGTTGGCCTCCCTACTTCCGGCCCCTGACAACCCTAAACTACTTTCTCTATGGATTTGTGGGTGTGAGCTCGTGAAGTTTTAGTTATTCCACTACTTGTTTGTAGTGCGCTTGTTCCTTCCCACTTGACCTCGGAGCCTCCTAATCCCAGTGCTGACTTCCGCCGCAGGTGTTGTGTGATGAACGCCTCGATATCTGCCTGCCAAGTCCTGAGTAGGACCTGAACTTTAATTTCCAGCAGCTTTGCAAAAGCTCCTCCTGACTGCACATTCGCTGAAAGCTGCCGCCGCCGGGCAGGGGTACTGCGCTGATGTGGGTGGCGCGCTGCGTCCACGTGGGGCAAAGGGCAGGCCAGACGCAGACCCAGGCTCACGGCGACTTCGGGGTTCTTGGGTGCTGGGGTTGGAACGCTAGGGCTTTGTGTATGCACAGCACTTGGGCTACCACAGAGCTACACCCCAGTCCCAGGACTTCTGAGCAATAGAGCGGCGGGAACCAGAACGTTTATTTATTTTGGATTTTTCTGAGACAGGGTTTCAGGCTGGCCCTGAACTCACTGTGTAGCCCAGGCTGGCCTCAAACTCGTGGTGATCCTCCTGCCTCAGCCTCCTAAGTGCTGGGATTGCAGGCGTGCGCCACCACACCTGGCCAAACTCTTTAACAACATTTGGTTCTGCTGAGACAACTGGATGGAAAAGATGAATTTAAGACCCCTATGGCTCAGCACACGAAATTAATCCAGCGTGATCAAAGGCCTAAAAATGGGGACTAGGACTATAGAACAGTTGTGGAGTGCTTGCTCAGTCTCTGAGGGCCTGGGCTTGATCCCCAACACCAAAAAAAAAAAAAAAAAAAAAACCACAAATATATATATATGTATATATATACATATATATATACACATTTATGAAATTTCAACGACACTTTTAAGGATTCATAGGAAAATATTTTCAACACATGAGCCTTGACAAAAGTTTCTTAAGATATAGAAGACAGTAACCTAAAAGACATATTTATCAAAATTAAAATGTTTTGCTCATCAAAATAGAGCAGACCCAGGCATGGTGGTACACACCTGTAATCCTAGTACTCAGGAGGCTGAGGCAGGAGGATTACTATGAGTTCAAGCCCAGTCTGAACTACACAGCACAGTGAGACCCTGTCTTTAAAAAAAAAAAACAACCCTTACTTCAATCCCCAGTAGATACACACACAACATTCAACATCACTAGTCATCAAGAAAATACAAATTAAAAGCACAATGAGATAATTTAACAGACCCATCACAGCAACTAAAATTCAAAAGACTAATAACACCAAATGTTAGCAAGAGAATAGAGCAGCTGGAACTCACACACTTTGTCAATGGGAGTATAAAATTGTACTTTTTTTTTTTTTTTTTTGGTATCTGGGATCAAACTCACAACCTCATGCCTGCCAGCCAGGCGCTTACACCACTGAGCTAAATCGCCAGCCCAAAACTATACATTTTGGGAAAAAGTCAAGCACTGTCTTATGAAAGTTAAAAAAAAGGTAAAGATATATATACTTGGGATCCAAAAATTCTACTCCTAAGTGTTTATCTCTACAAAAATACCTGTATAGTTGTCTCTGACTTAGGAACATTTGAGTTGCGAACTTTCACAGATAACAAACGGACCTCACATTATGAACATTCCTAGACGAGAACAAATCGCAGGGGTAACTCTGGTGTTTGTCAGACACGGTCACAGCTGTGCTGCTGTGTGCTCACTGTACGGTGTAATAGCGGATAATATTTCTCTGTGTGTTTGGTTTTTTTATGCTTTGCATTGTATAGTTGTGTCAAAGGTGTATAAGACTGACCTTGCAGGTTTACCAATGAATCTGACTTACAAATGTTCTCCTGGAATGGAATTCATTCATAAGTTAGGGACTTATTGCATAAGAAGCCAGGCAGTGTACACCTGTAATCCCAGCACTCAGGAGGCTGAAGCAGGAGCAGTGCCATGAGTTTGAGGCCAGTCTGGGCTACATAGCAGATAGAATGTGGCGCATCATCAGGAAGATCATAACATGATCAAGTAGGTTTCATCCTAGAAATGCAGTTATGGCTCAACAAATGTAAACAGAAGCAAGGTCAAAAACCACATGCTCTTTATTAATATATGCAGAAAAGGCTTTTGACAAAATCTACCACCTCTTTATGATAAAAACCCTGAAAAAAAAAAACAGGTAGAGAAGGACCATATCTGAATCTGATAAAAGCTATCTATGGCAAACCAACATCATATTAAAAACTAAAAGCATTCCTTCTAAAATCAAGGTACAAGACAAGGATATCCACTATTACCATTTCTATTTAGCATAGTACTTGAAACCTTAGCCAGAGCAACCAGGCAAAAGAAATAAAAACTCAAATTATCATTATTTGGAGATGACATGACAGTCTACATTGAAGACCGAAAGAACTCCACCCCAAAAAAAAAAAAAAAACTTAGAATTAATAACTAATTTCAGTAATGTGGCAGGATACAAGATCAGTGCACAAAAATCATTAGCATTTGTGTACACCAGCAATGAACTTGATGAGATTATAAAAATAATACCATTCACAGTGGCTTCAAGACAAAATGAAGGCTGGGGATTTAGCTCAGTGGCGTAAGCACCCGCCTGGCAGGCATGAGGTTGTGAGTTTGATCCCTGGTACAAAAGAAAAGAAAAGAAATACCTAGGAATTCATCTAATCAAGGAAGTGAAGGACCTCTACAAAGAAACAAAGAAAACTCTTGAAAAAAAACAGATTGAAGAAGACATCAAAAAATGAAAAGGTATGCCCTGCTCCTGGACAGACAGAACCAGTATTGTCAAAATGGCTGTACTTCCTAAACTGTTATACAAATTCAGTGCAGTCCCAATCAAAACACCAATGACATACTTTACAGATCTAGAGAAAACAATCCTAAAATTTATAAAGAGCCAGAAGAAACCCAGAATAGCAAAAACGATTTTTGGCAACAAGAGCAAAGCAGGAGGCATAGCAATACTTGACTTCAAACTACACTACAAAGCAGTAGTGATAAAAACGGGATGGTACTGGAACAAAAGCAGGTACATGAGTCAATGGAATAGAAGTGAGGATACAGAAACTTCCCCAGGCACATTCAGCTATTTGATCTTTGACAAAGGGTCCAAAAGCACACGTTGGAGGAAAGACAACCTCTTCAACAAGTGGTACTGGGAAAACTGGGTAACTGTTTGCAGAATATTGAAGCTGGACCCATACTGCTCACCACCATGTACTAAATTAAAATCAAAGTGGATCAAAGATCTAAACATTAAAACAGAAACACTGAACCTACTGGAAGATCAAATAGCTGAAACACTTGAAGCCATAGTAGTGTAGAAAAGGATTTTATAAACAAAACTGCAATTGCCCAAGAAATAACAGAAAGAATTAACCAATAGGATTATATCAAATTGAAAAGTTTCTGTACAGCAAGATAATCAATCAGTAGAGTGAACAACCCATAAAATGGGAAAAAATGTTGCCAGCTATTCCTCAGACAGAGGACTAATATCTATACTATATAAAGAAAGAACTCAAAAAAAGTAGACCACCTGTTATGGTTGATACGTTGTGTCAACTTGAGAAGTTTAGAAGTTTAACTGAGAGACTCAGCAGGGAGCCAGGGTTCCTACTTTGTACATATCCTCATCCTGTGCAAATGAGGGCAAGGAGATTTTGTGAGTGTTACACCTGCCCTGGGGGAGGGGGTGGCCTGTGTACAATATAAGGGAGAAGAAGAGGCTTGTGTTTTCCCCTTTTGCTCTGGCTGCTTTTTGCTCTGGCTGCTGCCTTGTGTTGTCCCAGTGCCATGCCACCCTCCCTTGGAACCAGCTGATTATGGACTGAAACCTCCACAAACAGTAAGCTAAATAAACCTTTTCTTCCTTCATTTTGGGTGTTGGGTGTTTTGTCCCAGCAACGAGTGAAAAGTAACCAAGACCACACCTATATGCACATGCATGTTTATAGCAGCACAATTTGTAAAAGCTAGATCTTGGAAACAGCCCAAATGCCCATCAAGCAATGAATAAAGATGTGTTTTCTTTTTAATACAATGGAGTACTACTCAGCCGTAAAGAAGGATAAACTGGAGTCATTTCTAGGTAAATGGATGCATCTGGAGACCATACTCTTAGGTGAAATAAATCAGACATGTATATGTAAATACTGCATTGTTTCTCTGATGTGAGAAACCAAAAGTATAAATAAGGACCAAAATGTATACTACATATTGTGAAATAGGAAGAAAATGTTCAAATGGGAAGGGGAACTAGGGAAGGGGAAAGGAAGGAAGGAAAAAGAAAAGGAAAAAATGGAAATAAAGCTTAAAATAAGGAGGGGAAGAAGGGTTAAAGAGAGGAGGGGAATGGGAAAAAAAGAAGCAAGCTATATCATGTACAGGCATAAATTCCCTATGACAAATGTTATCATTGTTTATACCTAAAATGTACCAGTAAAATGAATTAATTAAAAAATTAGATCAGCCGGGCGTGGTGGCCCACGCCTTTAATCCCAGCACTCGGGAGGCTGAGGTAGGAGGAGCGTTGTGAGTTCGAGGCCGGCTTGGGCTACAACATGAGCACAAGCCCGGCCTGAGCTACATAGTGCGACCCTGCCTCAAAAAACCAGGGCCGGGAGTTTGGCTCAGTGGCTTGAGCACCTGTTTGGCAGGTGTGAGGTTGCGAGTTCAATCCCTGGTGCTGTAAAAACAAAAACAAAACTGAGCAAGTGAAATGAACAGACACTTCACAGAGGAAGAGGTACAAATAGCCAAAAAACACATGAAAAAATATTCAGCATCTCTGACCATCAGAGAACCAGAGATTGAACTCACAACCTTGTGCCTGCCAGGCAGGAACTTAAGCCACTGAGCCAGACTTCCAGCCCTAGTTTTTTGAGGCAGGGTCGCACTATGTAGCTCAGGCCAGCCTTGTGCTCACATTGTATCCCAAGCTGGCCTCGAACTCACAATGCCCCTCCTACCTCAGCCTCCCGAGTGCTGGGATTAAAGGCGTGCACCACCACACCTGGCTCATCAGAGAAATCTGAATTGAAACAATGCCAAGATTCCATCTTACTCCAGAAAGAATGGCAATCATCAAGAAATCAAAAAATAGGGCCACAGTGCTCTCTCTTGCATGGTGGGTCTTTCCCATGCTGTGGGGTGTGCTTTTCCCGCTTTTACTTGGGCCAAACATGCTCTTTAGACCCTATTTCTTTTCCTACTTTTAATAAAACTCTGCTACTGTTAAAAATAAATAAATAAATAAAAAAGTAACAAGTGCTGGAGTGGCTGTGGTGAAAAAGGAATCCTTTTACTTTGTTGATGGGAATGTAAAGTAGTACATCCAGTATGGAAATCAGTATGGAGATTTCTTTTTTTTTTTTTTTTTTTTTGGCGGCACCGGGGATTGAACTCACAACCTCGCGCCTGCCAGGGCAGACGCTTAAGGCACTGAGCCAAACTCCCAGCCCTGGTTTTTTGAGGCAGGGTCGCACTATGTAGCGCAGGCCGGCCTTGTGCTCGCGTTGTAGCCCAAGCCGGTCTAGAACTCACAACGCTCCGCCTACCTCAGCCTCCCGAGTGCTGGGATTACAGGCGTGTGCCACCACGCCCGGCTGAGATTTCTCAAAGAACTAAAATTAGAAATTCCATATGAGGAGCCGGGCGTGGTGGCGCACGCCTGTAATCCCAGCACTAGGGAGGCTGAGGTAGGAGGAGCATTGTGAGTTCCAGGCTGGTTTGGGCCACAACATGAGCGCAAGGCCGGCCTGAGCTACATAGTGCGACCCTGCCTCAAAAAACTAGGGCTGGGAGTTTGGCTCAGTGGCTTAAGCGCCTGCCCTGGCAGGTGTGAGGCTATGAGTTCGATCCCTGGTGCCGCAAAAAAAAAAAAAACCAAAACAAAGAAATTCCATATGAGCCGGCCGTGGTGGCGCACACCTTTAATCCCAGTACTTGGGAAGCTGAGGTAGGTGGAGTGTTGTGAGTTCGAGGCCGGCTTGGGCTATAACATGAGCACAAGGCCGACCTGAGCTACACAGTGCGACCCTGCCTCAAAAAACTAGGGCCGGGAGTTTGGCTCAGTGGCTTAAGTGCCTGTCTGGCAGACCTGAGGTTGTGAGTTCGATCTCTGGTGCCACACACACACGCAAAAAAGTAATTTCATATGACCCAGCTATCTCCCTTATAAATATCCTTCCTAAAGAGCTTAAAATGTTCTACTACATGCATGTGATACATGCATACTAATGCTTATAGCAATGCAATTCATAATAGCTAAATCCTAGAAGCAGCCTGTATACCTGTCAATAGATGACTGGATAAAGAAAATGTGATATCAAGCCGGGCGTGGTGGCGCACGCCTTTAATCCCAGCACTCGGGAGGCTGAGGTAGGCGGAGCGTTGTGAGTTCGAGGCCGGCTTGGGCTACAACGCGAGCGCAAGGCCAGCCTGAGCTACATAGTGCGACCCTGCCTCAAAAAAACCTGGGCCGGGAGTTTGGCTCAGTGCCTTAAGCGCCTGCCCTGGCAGGCGCGAGGTTGTGAGTTCAATCCCCGGTGCCGCAAAAAAAAAAAAAAAGAAAATGTGATATCTATACATAATGGAATACTACTTTGTTATAAAGAAGGACAGATTTGAGACATTTGTAGGAAAATGCATGCACCTAGGAAATATAATGTTGAGGGAAATAAACCAGAAACACAGGCCTAAGAATCATATGGTATCTTTCATTTGAGTAAGGCAAAGAAAGTGCAAAGAAATCAATACAGGAGGGACAGAAGGAGGCAAGGAGATGGCTGTCTTGCAAAAGGAAAGGGGTACAAGATACCAAGGGTGAAGGATGAAGGGGAGTGAGAGGGGAAATAGGTAGCATAAAGATATGCCATGTATGTTGGATGTGGTGGTGAACCTCTCTGATCTCATCACTCAGGAGGCTGAGGCAGGAGGATTGCCACTCCTGAGCTACATAATGAGTTCAAGGCCAGCTCGCACTATATAGCAAGACCCTGTCTCAAACAAAACAAAAAGATTTGCTACATACAAGAACCTAACAGCCTCAATGAATGTAAACATTATGTGCCATAAACGTGAGCTAAGATTTTTTTTTTTTTTTTTTTGCAGCACCAGGGATAGAACTCACAGCCTCACGCCTGCCAGGGCAGGCACTTAAGGCACTGAGCCAAACTCCCGGTCCTGGTTTTTTGAGGCAGGGTCGCACTATGTAGCTCAGGCCGGCCTTGTGCTCGCGTTGTAGCCCAAGCTGTCTTGAACTCACAACGCTCCGCCTACCTCAGCCTCCCGAGTGCTGGGATTAAAGGCATGTAGCTAAGATTAATAATCTCAATAAGAATGAAATGGGGAAATGGGAATTAGAGGAGGAGGGAGGAAGTCGAGGGATGGGGAAGAGGATTAAAGGAAGCGAGCTGTATTATGCATGTGGACCCACTCCCCAAGATGTTTGTAAAATGCATGTACTGCACACATGTACTGAAAAAAACCCAAACTTGTACAAGAGCCATCACTGCCGGCCAAGCGAGAATTTTCCCAGGCAGTGCCGGTGGGGCCTGCGGAGCGGGGCAGAGTCTCACCAGGGCCGTCCCGCAGGATTCAGGGAACGAGTCAGGCAGCAGCGTGGGGCAGTCTGGGAAGGGCTCTGCGGCAGGACACCTACCTCTGCTCCTCTCCCCCTCTTTGGAGAGGCATTTGGGGTCCAGAGCTTGGCGGGGAGATGAGCAAATGACACGACAGGAGCCACAGGGGAGACCCGAGCCTTTCTGACCTTACTGGGGCAGCACGAGAAAGAACCCACTGCTCCTCTGCACATCAGGCCTTCGCCTTGGCAGCGGCCACTCCTGCAGGACACCTGAGTGGAGACGTCTGTGTGGAAGCCCCCGCCGCCCCCGCCATCTTCTGCCTCAACCTCCCCGCTGTGTCCCACTCTGCTTGGCTAACTTCAATTTTTTTTCAGAACTGGCGATCGAACTCAAGACTTCAGCACTAAGCCGGGCGTGGTGGTGCATACCTTTAATCCCAGCACTCAGGGGGCTGAGGCAGGAGGATCGTTGTGAGTTTGAGACCAGCCTGGGCTACAAAGTGAGTTCAAGGCCAACCTGAACTGCATAATGAGACACTGTCTCAAAAAATAGGGCTGGGGATTTAGCTCAGTGGC
>RJWM01020756.1:0-36559 GCA_004363535.1 Dasyprocta punctata | reverse complement strand
GGAAGGGCAGGATTTCTGCCTGGCGAGATGTTCCTCAGTTGTCTTTATTTAAGAATTGAGGAAGAATGCTGAAGAAAGTGGACTTCCCACAGTTTCTATAGGCAAAATGTATGAGATGAATGTCATGGCTGAATTTATTAGCACTATCAGACTTATCAAGAAGTAGATATCAAGTTCTTTCTTTTATTCTCCGTATGTATATCTTTAGCATCAATCATACTGTCTGGTAAAGAGTAAGTGAAGGACACATTTCTTCATAGATTTCTCACATTTCTATTTGCCTTATGAATAAAAGTACGGATTGCCTTTGTTCCAGATTTTTTTTTTTTTTTTGAGACAGGGTGTTGCAAGGTAGTGTAGGCTGAATTTCCTTATGTAGCCCAGGCTGGCCTCAAACTCACCGCAGTCCACCTGCTTTAGCCTCCCAAGTACTGGGATTACAGATGTAGGCCACAGCACCTGACTCGTTCCAGTCTTTTAAAAAGGATGTTTGTATAGTAAACCCTCTTGGAAGAGTGAGAAACTGTCTGTTAACAGCAAAGAACAAGCATGCTCACTGTCCTATGTAAAAAGCTCGGCTCCCCTGAGTCCTTCTCAGAGGCTGACACTGGCTATCGATGCTACTGTATGTGATAAAGTCCTTTGTCTCTGACCCAAGAATTTCATGACTTGTGCCAGCTCCTGTGAAACTCTGGCTGGTTAACTTAGTTTCAAAGTAAGGGAAAGTTTCAGATCTTTCATGTCCTTAAGACTAAGTGCTCTAAAACAAACAAATAAACAAACAAACAAGAAAGCAGTTGAATGAACGAGTAAAAACTATCTAGAGAGCTAACGTTCTTTTGAATAATCAACTGTTATCCAGAGAAAGACTCTAAGAACTTCTACAGGTAAGGAGCTATTTCACAATATATTTTTATTAAAGTACCAGTGTGTGTTAGTCAGCCCGTGTTTGTTTTAGATAGCAGTGTTGACTTTAAAATGTTGGCAGCAGTATGTTTGGACTTGGCTAAACATTGAGTTGTATGATGGGAACCAGTTATTTATTTAAGCATTACCTAGTCATACAGGAACTACAGACTTTTTTCTGCTTGCTTCTGCACCGGTGTCCCTCATGGATGAGGCTATAGTTTTGGTACATAGAGTTGAAATTTTATTTTCTTTTACTAAAAATAACAACTAATTTCTTTTCGAACAATGTTTTCTTTTGAAATACAAAACACTGACTTTGATGTTTATGTTTTTTTACCCACTTTAGAGGTGGATTTTATTTTCGCTGTGTTTTTAGAATGCCTGATAAACCAGAGTCTGGAAACTTTCTACCCAAAGGAAGCAATGCAGTCTTTTTGCATGGCAGATGGCCAAGCTGCCAGCCTCTCCCTCCTCCCCACTGTGAGTCATGATGCTAAGAGTCTGGAGAGAGGACTGGTGCCAGGCAGCTGGGGATCCAGAGAGAAAAATGTTTTCCAAAGGTGAACACATGATTCAAGATCAATTGTTATTTGCAATTATCTTAGAAACTGTGTGGCGTGTCAGGTGGGGGAAAAGCACTAACATCCAACAGAAACAGATTTGTTTTTAGTTTTGTCACTCTTTCTCTGTGGTCTTGGTCAAGCCATTTGACCTCTCCAAGTCTTAGTTTTCCCAACTGTAACATAGTTATAGTAGTAGTAGTAGTGGTAGAAGTAGTAGTAGAACAAGGCCAATCTGAGCTACATAGTGCAATCCTGCCTCAAAAGACTAGGGCTGGGAGTTTGGCTCAGTGGCTTAAGCACCTGTCTGGCAGTTGCAGGGTTGTGAGTTCAATCCCTGGTGCCACCAAAAAAAAAAAAAAGTAGCAGTAGCAATAGTAATGATAGGAATAATAATATCTTCTCTGTTTTTATCTTAATATTGTTTTGACCATAAGTGAAATAGCTCAATTCTGGTCCCTTAATGTAGCAATCACATAGTTCTTTTCTCTACTTTTTGGTTAAAAATCTAGAAGGGTTTTGGAGACCATAAAAGTAACTATTGCTACATATAATCAAAGGATCTGCATTGGGATGCTGAATGGGAAGTGAGCTGGAAAATACTCATTTTTTTTGTTTTTATCATATTGTATAGCAATATGATATCAAGATAAGTTTCCCTGGAAATACAAGTTTTAAATACATATTCACAGAGATAAGAATTCAGAAAGCTATACTACAAAGTGACAAAAGTAATAAATATCTTCTAATAACAAGTAACAACCTGAAGAAATTTTCTTTTCATTTTGATTTTAGCCATCATTCTTGAATGTAATATACTTGTCCTAGTATTACAATTTCAATGACGCAGAGGAAAGGAAAAGTGGAAAAACTGCCAGCGGAGCATTTTTAAATGTCTTCAAATTTCATCTTTAAAATGGTATGTGAATAGTTACTGCCATTTGACGCTGCTGCCTTAATAAACTGTAATCACTAGTTTCATGTTCTATGAGATAATCTTTTCATATGGGCTTTAAGATAAAGTGGTGAATTATTTACGTAAAGATATATTATCTCAAATTATGGCTCACATGTAACTTGCTGTTGATATAGAAGTAAGGTTGCCATATGTGTTTTGCTCATTGAAGATATAATGACTCTCTAAACTACTCAATAAATAATGATGCCTTCATTATGAATTTTAATACTACTTTAAACATATTCTATATATGTTATATACAGGGCCCTTGAATTTATTACCTGGTTGATCACCCATGTGAATTTTCAGAATAAAATAGCCCAGGTATTCTAGCTGCTTATCATGAAAAAACAACAAATATTTGAACAGATGGAAATGGAGGGTTTCTTCTCTGGCAGTCATTATCGATCTAGCTGAAGAAAGGATGTTATCTGTGGAGATACACCAAAAATGTATGTTTTCTCTGTTTTCTTAACATAATGTTTGTTAACATCTTTTGTATGACTACATCAGTAATGGTAAAAGGATACACTAGGGTAGCAGTACCTTCTCTTCCAATAAATTTATAGAATCTATATTTTGGATATACTAATCCACTTCATTTTGTTTTCATTTATTTAACATGAATATGGAATACCTTTTTTTTCTTCTGGACATGTAAAAGTTAAATATTTTTATAGTGAGAAAATTCAGTTATACACAAAGTCAGAAAGAATAGTATGGTAAAACCCTACACATCCCTCAGGCAGTTTTAACAAATGTTAACACACAGCCAGATTCATTTCTCCCATGTTTCAGGTTGCTTCATCCAAAAATACTGCAGAGTGGATTCTAAAAAATGTATATAATAAGCCTATTGTTTCAGTGTTGGAAGCGTTTGGCAGAATAGAGGCAGAAGAGTGAGAAATGTTCACCAGGACTGAGCAATTATGTTTACAAATACTTGCAAGCTTAAATATTTATTTTGAAACAGAAAGGTCATTGTAGTCCCTGATGCCTCTACAATTTCAACTGATTGGCTCCTTGCGAAGCCATTTCTAACACACTTTCCCAGTTTTTTGTGGGTGGATGGATGAGTATTTTGATGACAGCAGCAAACTTGGGGAACTTCTGTTGTACTTGTCGGAGCTGGTGGGACAGGGAGGTTTCACCCAGGGTACAGAGCAGGCAGGGAAGCTCTGAGGTCCTCCAGAGGGGAGGGGACACTGGTCCCTGGTCCCATGCACTTCCTCCTCAATACCGTGTCATCCAATTTGCCTTCCCTGTCCCCACATCTCATGAAAGAGCGAATAAAAGAAACAGGAGAGACCCAGTCTTCCATGAATAGTGGACTTTAGAATTGTTTACACAGCCCTTCACCGCATACAGCTGATTGTGCTTGAACATCACCGTGACACTGGAGCTAGGGATGACTGTGCCTGCTTTAGAGTGAGCAAGAGGAAGGTCAGAGTAAAGGGAATTACTGAGATAATGCAAGAGGGGAAGCTCGAGCTTCCATATTTCTGGGCTGCCTCTGGGTAACATCTTTTTAAAATTCCACAGTCTTTATAAAGGATTAAGGAAAGGCAGGCATTGGGAATGAGTCTGCAATGAAGTGTCGTAAAGGGACAACAGAATAGTTGATCTCCTCTCCCTTCTCATATCTTCTAAGTGGGAGACCAGCAGCCCCTGGCCTCTCGGGAGGGATGGGTGTCCTTGGAGCCATCTCCATATGAAGAGTAAACATGAAGTCAGGGTTTTCATTTCAGACCCCTGTGAAACAGGAGTTTTGCTTTTGTTGTTGGGGGTTTTTGTTTGTTTGTTTGTTTGTTTGTTTGTTTGTTTTTGCTGACCCCTGAGATAGAATTCAGGAAGTCAAAAGGCTGAGATGAAGAAATGAATTGCTCATCTTTTTTATTTCAAAAACCTTCAGCATTTCCTTCAACTACTAATTTAGGTTCCAAACCATAACAATTAGTAGTGGTTCCTATAAATGGGTTACCAAGAAAAATTTTAAAAAAATATTTTTCAATCATATGACAGTGGTTGTAGATATCTTGAAACTACCCCTGATGCTCATCACAACTTCAAAATATGGCAGGTACTAGACTTGCAGGTGAATCTTGCTATTAAATTTATTAATCAAGACATTTAACCATGATGTTTTAAAAGCCGCCACAAACTGTATTTCCATATAGTTATTATTCTTTTGCCAATGTAATATTATGTATTTTACTTTATGCATATAACAACATTACTCTGAGAAGAAGTATGGGCTTCCCTTGTCTGTCACATGGATCCACACTAAAAGGGAGTTTTAAAAACTTGTTCTAAACCAGGTGTGGTGGCGCATGCCTGTAAGCCCAGCACTCAGGAGGCTGATAGGAGGATTGTTGTGAGTTCGAGACCAGCCTGGGTTACATAGTGAGAGCAAGGCCAACCTGAACTGCATAGTGAGACCCTGTCTCAAACAGACAAAAAAATTAAAAAATAAAAATAAAAATAAAAACTTGCTCTAAAGGGACACTCACTGAAAACATGAAATTATTCCTTGGGATCAAAATCTTCCAAATATTTCTTTTAAGAAAGAGAGAAGTTGGATCAACAATTTTTTAATTTCTTTATTGCTTGCTTCCACAAGTCTGCTTGGTCTGATAAACATTTGACAAACACCGTGTGATCGTTTGGATTTAAGACATACCTCCCCCCAATGGCTCATACACTGACAGATGGGGGGATGAGGGCTCTCGCCTCATCAGTGGATTAATCTAATGATGAGTTCATAATTCGGTGATATTTTGGGGAGGTCATGTAAACATAGGAGAGGAGCCAATAAAAGGAAGTGGGTCATGGGGTGTGAATTCAGGGATTAGAGCTTATCTCCATCTTTTTCCTGTCTGGTTCTTATTCTTGGTCCCTCTGCTACCTCACTGCCGCGAGCTGAGCAGCCTTGCTGCACCACACCCTCCTGCCGTGACGTTTCTGTCTCCCTGCAGCACAGAAACAACAGAGCCCAGTGACCAAGGACTGAAGGCTCTGGCAGTAAGCCCAAATCGACCTTTCCTCATTTAAGATTTTTTCCTCAGGTATTATTGTGTCACAGTAACACAAAAGTAATACCCAACATATGTGCAAAAGCCTTCATAGAAATGCTGTCCCTTTTCCTTACTGGAGAACCGAGCAGACTGCTAAACATACACTGTATTTGGTTCACATGGTGCTTCCTAAAAGGAGAGATGGTTTAAGATGGAGAGTAACACGGGAAGGCAAGGGAGAATTAACAAGGATAAGAGCTTACCTTGAATAGGATATTCTGCATCGAGTTTGAAAACAGCATTTGTCTTTATGTGAGAAACCATGCCCTGAATAACCTCTCTGTATCCTCTCAATCACAGTTAATTAAATTGTGCATGAAGTAATTTCTTAATTTTATTTTCAACTGACAAGCAGTAAATTATATGTTAAATCTGTCCACATAAGGGAATATATTTGTTGTAGTAACATCTGTTAATATATGCTTATTTTCAGAAAACTATTATGTTACAATTCTTAATCTAGGGACAGAAATGAAAGGGCCCAGACCGTTTTTTTGTTTGTTTGTTTTATGTGTGTGTGTCTTTTGTTTTGTTTTGTTTTGAAACAGGGTCTCACTACAAAGTTTAGACTGCCCTTGAACTTACTATGTAGCCCAGGCTGGCCATGAACTTGCAGAGATCCTCCTGCCTCCACCTCCTGAATGCTGGAAGTATAGGCATGTACCTCCATGCCTGACTTGGGCCCAGACTTTGATTAATGTATATTGATTATTTCTATATAAGCAGAAGTCCAGGACTTAAGGATTTGTAGGATAAAATGCTCCCAACAGTCTAATAATTTGTTTTGCTGCTATTTATTTTTACCTATATCCACACTGGATAAAATTTCTTTGACAAATTAGTTAGATTAAAGGCATAAGGTAGAGCATAATGTTTGGAAACAGCACAGGAATAGTACAGTGTGTGCTATAAGTTGCCCCTCTTATACCTCCTATTTTTACAACACTAAACTCAGTGGTTTATGAAGCAGACTATATTTTCCATGTCTGCAAGCATTTTCTCTAATTTACCCATCCCTCTGTAATGCTCTTCCTGTCCCCATTTACCCTCAGCAATTTAATATCTGTGAAGTCATCGATTTCTTCCAAAAACTTTGCCTGACCCCTTCTCATTCCATGCTGGGTTAACTGCCCTTCTGAACTGTTAAAGACCTCTGTCCTTCTTCAAAGGTCACGACATACTACCATGTCCCCTACATACTTCTTTCCACCCTCCACTCAACCACATACTCTATCCAGATTGTGAATATCTTGAGAGAGAAATTATGCCTCTGAGTTATGCACAAATGTTAGAGTCTCAAGATTTTCTGCAGAATTAAAAGGGAATGAAAGCAACAAATCAAAGGCCAATGAGATGTCTCAGGTACATGAAGGTTAGAGGTGAGTAAGGAAGGGTGAGGAAACCAGTTGTTTCCAGAGATGCTGACAGAGATGTGTCTGTGTGTGTGTGTGTGTGTGTGTGTGTGTGTTCATGCATGTATTTGTATGAGAGTAGAAGTAGTACAGGGGAGGTAAGCTTTATATTGAAGTATAAATACTTTCAGTGTAGTAACTATGAATATTACTCTGGTGTTTTATGATACATAAAATGTTATATTTCTCTAAATTGGGAAAATTCATTTAGTACTTTCACTTGTTTGACTGCCGAAGATTCGATCTCCCTCATTTTTGGAGAATTCAGTCCATGATGACAGAAGCTGGCAAGGGAAACTGTCAGCTACTGTATCCTCAGTGGCTCAGCAGGTTTTCCGGGCACTGTCCAGGCGATGTGTTCCAGCTGGACCAGAGACACCTTCATTCGGCACATGCAGGCCTATGGGACTTTGTCATCACCTATGGGCTTGAAGGCAAGTGTTGGGTCCAAAACGCATCCTTATGTGTGAGGGAGACCAGGCTGCTCAGATACCTACCAGTCTTGTGTTCACCTGGATACAGCCTGAGGAAAGCAAACTTCTTCTTCAGTTAGACAGTGTCTGTGTCTTCAGTGCCAATGTATTAACCTCTGTACCCCTCCTTTGGGGAACACATCTGGGGACCATTTTGTACTGAATGTCATGCATAGGAAAAGGAACTGGGGGTGCCAGTTATTCCTTTCCTCATAGCTGTTAGTCAGTTTTGTTTTGTTTTTCTTTTACTGTTACCAAATACCTGAAAAAAACGTGTTAAAAGAAGAAAGATTTATTTTGGCTCATGGTTTCGGCGTTTTAGCCAGGGCCAGTTGGCTCCATTGCTTTTAGGGTGCGGCCAGGCAGAAGCATCATGGCAGTAGGGCACGGTGGACGAAAGCAGAGAGAACAAGAAAAGGAGAAGGGGCAAGGACAGATACAGTTCCCACAGGCACATGGCCATGACTCACTCCCTTCAGCCAAGGCTCAAGTCCCAGGGGCCTATTCAGTTACGAACTCACCAGTGTATTATAAATGAGGTTAACACACTCACCATCTATCACTTTCCCAAAGTCCCCTTCTGAATACAGCTGCAATGGGGACTGTATTGGTTGATACTATGTCCCCCAAGTCCTCATATACTTTGGATGGGGCTGAGTCTGGTGTTTGTGACCAGTTTGTTGTCTAGTGCTGGGATTGTTGATGTGAGTGCTGCACCTGCCCAGGGGTGGAGCTGACATACAGTGTAAGGGAGGTGGGCCTTCCTTTTTCTCACTTCTGTCCTCCCTCTTTCTTGCCAGCACCCTTTGCTATTTGGCGGCCGCCATGAATGGCAGCCCCGCCATGCCAGGCTGCCTTGGAGCCAACTAGGTATGTACTGAAACTCCCAAGAAACTGTAAGAAATAAACTTTTCCTTCTCCCATTTTGGGCGTCAGGTATTTTGTCTCAGCAACGAGTGAAAAGTAACTCAGACAGGGACCATCCCTTTCACACAGTGAGACTTTTGGGAGTCATTTTAGATCTGAATCATAAAAATACCTCTTCAGAAGCAACAGGAAGCTTTACTAATCTCCTCTCCAAATCTCCTCTCCTCAATCTACCAGAGATCCTGAATTTCCCTGAGTCCCAACCACCATGGCATTTTGTGGTATGGAGACACTGGGAAACTGTCCTAGTTTTCTTCATCCTGTTCAGGACTTCCGGAAGAAAAAAAAATCTTCACATTTTCACTCAAAAACAAACTGGAGGTTTCTGGTGAAACCCAAAATATTTTCCCAGAGCCTACCATAAAAATAATAAAGTTACATTTTAATTTTAAATGATTTCTTCATGTGAGTTCTTATGGCAACATTCTGCTACAGTTGTGTTTGTTGTACAAAGAAACTTAAGTCTCTTCCTAAACAGTATTTTCCAAAATATAAAGCAGGTCTGCTGCTGAACTAAATCTCAAGAAAAGTCTCTATTTGTTATAATAAAGCTTCAAACAAATATTTATAAAGCCTGGTTACGACTTGTTTTGCAACTTGTGTAATTTTGGTAACCTTTACTCATGACAGCATCATCATTTAAGACTTAGCATTAATGTTTTCTTACAAACATTTTACTTTGGTAATGCAAATGTACTCTATATTGCCAAAGATACGTTGGACAACAGTGGTCATCACTGCATTATGGGTGAAACTTGGCTTCATTTTGGAAAGAGTAGGAAATTCATAAAGGCAATTTTGGGAAGAAAAAACATTTTTATATTTTAATCTCAAAATTTATGTTGTCTTACAAATCATAGTAATTAGGCCCTGCTTTTAACTAACAATACTAAAAATCTGCACTAATTATATCAGTAAGACTTAATTTTAAAATAAATTCAGAACAGGAACAAATACTATTTGAGAAGAAAATGCTTAACTTGTGAATATTTGCATATTTAACTTCAGTGCCCATTAAGACAGTTTCATCTGTGATGGCTTAGCTTGTAAGGATTTGTGATACAACAAAGGTATAGATAAATGCGATTGCTTTGCTTTTGCTTAAGCTAAAATTTACTTATGGAAGAGAAAATTCTGCCAGTGTAAGGAAAGGCAAGAGTCAAGAAAGTCTTGGAGATAAGATTTCCCTGGGCGATCAGAGAAGGAGGCTGACAGAATCCATGGGTCTTTGAGGCAGAGCAGGCTGAGGCCAGAGAGAAGGAGGAGGCCACAGTGCAAAAGTATTGCTATGATGGCGATTTAGCTCAGTGGCACAAGCAACTGCGTGGCAAGCACAGGGTCATGAATTTAATTCCCGGTATCATTAAAAAAAAAAAAAGTATAAGGAGTCCTTAAAGGTTAGAGTTTATTTACTTAATCTTTGAATAGATTATATATTTGCAAGGTTTAGAAAATTTAAAGGTCCTGTAAGGTTTATTAGGGGAAAGCTTCCCTTAACTCTCCAGCCTCCAGCCACCCAGTTCTCATCCAGGGAGGCCACCAGCATTAACAGTGGCTTCTTAGCTTATCAGCTTATGCGTTCAAGCAAACAGACATTTGTATATATCAGCCCCTCTCCAATATCTGGGAAATTGTGTGTGCATGTGTATCCTATGAATCTCTTCTGATTATAATGTTTTTAAGTGTATACAATAAAGTCTTCAGAATTGAAAGGAAATCAGTTATTGTGAAATATAATTATCAAAATATTTTTATGTAGAAAGCATATATACTTATTAATGAATTAAATGACATCATCTAATGAAGCTGTAGCTCCAGATAAGCATAAATATTATTTCACAGTATCTTCAATAGTTGCAATACAACATAAATGTGTGTGATTTGTATTGGTAATAAAAGCGCATGCTGATACTGTTGTGGTTTTCTGCTTGCTCCGTAATTCAAGGAAATAGTAAAATTTCATTTAGAGTTAAGAAACCCTACTTTATACACATGTCGTTTCCCAGACATTCAAATATATTTGTACAGGAAATTTTTAGAAGTGTTTTGAATTACCAACTATGAATACATTTATCACATTTAATGTATATTAATACATAGAGACACCATGTGTGTATTTATGCCAAATTGCCAGAAATAAATAGTCATTCCAGCATTAAATGTGGGTGTACAACCAAGTATTTTAATCTTTGCCCATCTGAGAGGTGAAAAATTAGCATTTTGGTATAGTTTTAGTTTGCATTTACCTCATTGCAAGCGAACTTGAACATCTTTCTATACATTTTAGAGTCATTTCTGTTCTGTGCCTTCATACCTTTTGTTCTCTCTCCTGCTAGTTCCTTAGCAGGTCTGCTGTGTGTTGTAAATGTGAGGGGATCTCAATCACAGAGACTGCAGTGTACACAGCGCCCCCTGGAGTTGGCAACACGAAGGCCAGCTCCTAGTAGCAGGGTCCAGAGAAGATTTAAATTGCTGTTGTTGAGCCAGGAGTGGTGGCGCACGCCGTTAATCCCAGCACTCCAGAGGCTGAGGTAGGAAGAGCATTGTGATGTTCGAGGCCGGTTTGGGCTACAACGCAAGCGCAAGGCCGGCCTGAGCTACATAGTGCGACCCCGCCTCAAAAAACTAGGGCTGGGAGTTTGGCTCAGTAGCTTAAGCACCTGTCTGGCAGGTATGAGGTTGTGGGTTGAATCCCCCTGGTGCCACAATAAATAATAAATTGCTGTTGTTTTCCCGTCAGACTTCTGTATCTTTGAATAATATGAGTAGATTAAAATGGCATCTCCTGACTGAAAGAGTAAATAAGATCCAAAATCTACAATAGATATTGTGAAAGGGAAAGAAACTGCTCAAAAGGAAAAAACAACTGGAATGGGGGAAAGGAGAAAAGAAGGAAGGGAAAGGAAAAAAAAACCATATATATTATATATATATATATATACACACACAAGATAGTTAAGATAGTTATACTACTAATTTCTTTTAGTTCATTGAAGAGAACAATTTGTGCTTATATTGTTGATCAATTTTTTTACGTGTATATCTTGTAACCTGTGCAGAAGATAATAATACATATTATATTAACCATTGTTAACTTGCTATTAGATTGTTATGAAATCCTGTATCATCGTTTTTATTGCTTTTTTCTCTTTAAAATAAAAAAATGGCAACTCCAATTTTAAGTGTATTACTCTTATTTAGGTCCCAACATTGTCTAAGAAAAAGGCTGGGAGAATTCACACCAAATAGTTAATAGTGGTTATTCCAGGCAGGAAAGTGGCATGGAAAAAGTAGAAAAAGAATTTGTACTTTGATTTTTTTTCAACTATGTATTCATGTATAGTTTGTATGCAACAAATAAAATAAGTAATAAATATTAATTATGATGAAATGATAGCCATGTATGATAAAAACAATAGAAGCATATAGAAAGAACATACAAGAATCCCTTTTCCTTAGCATAAGAATTAAAAACAAGTCTTGTTTTGAAATCCTGTGTTGCTTGCATTGTTTTGTTCTGGTCTGCTTGGTTTTGTTTTGTTTTATTCTCTTTAAAGTAAAAAAATTTTTAAAAAAGAATTAAAAACAAAATTACTGGGCACTCCACCTACATTGTAGTTAAAATACTATTTCCATTAGGAAGAGCAAGAGTTGCTTAGAGAAATGACTGATTATAAGTGTAGGACAGGAAGTGTACAAAGTGAGTTGGCCACCTCTCGTTATATCAGGCGGCAAAGAGGTCACCATAGATGACTGGGGCCAGCGGGAAGTGACTCAGAAACCAGCTCAAACTAACTCAGGTTCCCACTGACCAAAGACAGAGCAACTTCAGCATCAATAAGTATAATGGCCGGAAATACATTACAAACTCATGAAGCTCATAATAATATTGAACAGCAAGCAAATCAATTAGTCATATGAGGAAGAGGATGGGGAACCAACTTACTATTTTGAAAAGTGATAAATCAACAGAAAGAATCCAGCATTTAACTTTTTTGTTCAGGCCATTTCTGGGTCACCAAATAAAAGAAGAAAAGGTTATCTTTATAAAAAACAGTCCAACTAAAAAATTAAGATGGAATCATAAAATGTGCCACCTTCTCATTCCTAATGAATGATTGTATGGAGGACTGATCACCAACAGCTGCGACTATTACTGAAAATAAGTAGACCTTAAGAGCATCTTAATAAAGAACATGATCCCATAGGAAAAGTTGTATTGGGCTGGGGATTTAGCTCAGTGGCTTAAGTGCCTGCCTGGTAGGCGCGAGATTGTGAGTTCAATTCCGCGTACCAAAAAAAAAAAAAAAAAAAAAAAAAGGCAAGACAGCCTTAGTTACTATCAACTCAGCCTGTCCTCCAAACCAGCTGGTTGCTTATGATGGGGGACGGGGTGGGGACAGCGGGGGAGTAGGACGCGGTATCTGATTCTCAGCCCGTGCACTGGTAGGTTCAAGGGAGGCTCTGTCTGTCTGACTTTTCTCTCCCTGGAACCCGCGGAGCTTGCGCAGCTTAGCAGAAAGGGTGACTAGTTGATTTCTTGGTGGCTCCTCCCAGTACCACATTGTTTTTTAAAAAATCTGAAATTTAAAATTCGTATATAATTTACAGGTCAGAAAGGTTTCAGTCTGCATTTCGGTGAAAGGAGCAGCAATGTAGTCGGGCGGCCTTGTAGCCAGGAGGTGGTTGAAGGGCGTGGAGAAGGCCCTGGCTGAAGACCAGCTTCCTAGAAGCAGGCTCTGCCGGGAGCTGAGCCCTCGGCTTCCTAAGAGAACGGCCTCGGGCGGTCGCCTAGAAGGGAAAAGGAATGCTAGAAGGGCAGGGTCAGGCAGCCGGAGAAAGCCAACTGTGAAGCAGTTGCAGAAGGCTTGGCTAATCCCGCCTGGGGCTCTGCCGCTGAGGTTGTCCCAGCTGAGGCCTGCAGGCTAGAAGTTGCCCTGGGGGAGGGGCCAGACAAAGCCACGGTGCGGATGAGCAGCGCTTCCCGCGCACCCCACGGCGCGCGCTGCAGTGTGCATCACGCCGACTTTACAGCCCACGAAGCTGCTCCCAGCGCTTTATTCACCTGTACTCCTAGGTGAATAACGTGTGGGAATTAGTCACAAGGGACGATTTTTTTTTACTACAAATTCCTGACAAGCCCAGCAAATCCATATAAAGTGATCCAAGGTTATGTGTCATTCACTCGCTTTACACCTGTGTGACAGAGGTAGTATTTTGTATGTCAGCGGTCCTGCAATCCCTGAGAGCCCAAAGGAACAAAGGAACTCCTTGAATTATTTCCAATACAATTTTAAAGCTGAAGTCTACCAGGAAGTTCTTCCTTTTTATTTTGAAAGGATTTCAAACTTGCTGAAATTTTTCTAGAATAGTATTCATCCTCCTGGATACCATTTGACTATATTTGCTGACTGTCAACTTTTTGCCATATGCATTTTATTACTGCTGTGTAGCTGATAAAATGATAAAAATAAGAAATTCAACATTCATACTTTGCTAGTATTTCATCCATGGTCCATACTTAATAGTGATTTTTTTTCCCCACAGTGGTCCAGGATTCAATCCAAGATCATGTCTTGTATTTTGTTATTAGGTGTCCTTGGACTCCTCTAATCCAGCAGTTTCTCAGTCTTTCCCTACTTTCATCACCTTGACGCAACTGGAGACTACAGGTATCATTGGCAAGAATACTATGAAATCGACCTTTTTCATTGTTTCATGTATAGTAAATTACCATAAATTGAACAGTTTAAAACCACAGATGTTTATTACTTTGCTGTTTCTGTGGGTCAGGACTTGGGGTATAGTTTAACTGGATACTCTGAGGGTACTGTGATCAAGCTGCAGTAAAGACCAGAGTTCCAGCTGTCGGCTGGTGCAGTCCTTGTGGCTCTTCTGTGGTGTTTCTTGTCTTCTATCTCTAGGACCTGTGGGAATAATGACTTCGTTTTCCTGAACTTCTCCTGTGTCTCCTCACCTAACCAACCACCTCATAAAAGAACAAAGAACATTGGCACAAAATACTGCAGAATTATCTCATGTTTTCCTTGCTTCGGCCTTGGAATCAACCATTTTTCCAAAGAGCTGTAGCTCTTTTTACTGGAGAATGGTAGTTAGAAACCAGTGTCTGGGCACCAGATGCGTTTTGTTTAAACATCATTAACCCATATGACAAGGGCCGTTCTCATCGGACCCTGCTCCTGCGTTGGAGGCAGTATGGAGTGTTAGTTAAGAGGGAGGACTTTGGATCCAGACAGCCTGAATTATAAATCCTGACTGCCATGGACACATTATGAGGCTTTGGGAAACTCACTTGGGTTCTTAGTGTTCTATCACCTGTATGATGGTGGTTATAACAGTGCCTATCTCAAAAGGTTGCTATGAGAATTTAGTAAGATATGTAAAATTCTTAGACTTATATCTGGCGCAAGTGATTAACGAATCAATATGTATCAAATGAATGATCCTCATGTTGATTAAAATCTCTGATTGAAGAATGAAAATCAAGGGAGAAAGCCTGCTTCACATTCCTTTCAAAAAATAAATTAAAAATGAATTTGTCACAGCTCCTTATTTTCTTGTGAGGATATTTTCCTTTTTTTTTTTTTTTTTTTTTTTTGCAGCACCAGGAATTGAGCTCACAACCTCACACCTGCCAGGGCAGGCGCTTAAGCCACTGAGCCAAACTCCCAGCCCTGATTTTTTGAGGCAGGGTCACACTATGTAGCTCTGACCAGCTTTGCGCTCGTGTTGTAGCCCAAGCTGGCCTTGAGCTCACAACGCCCCTCCTACCTCAGCCTCTGGAGTGCTGGGATTAAAGGCGTGCGCCACCACGCCCGGCGAGGATGTTTTCCTTTAAGAATTCTCTACATTAACCTTTTTAATTGCCTTTAATGTATTGCAAGAAAATAAAAGAACATAAACAAATAGAAAGCATTTTTCCTCTCTAGAATTGCGTATATGATGTTTTACAGGGATTCTAGAGAGGAAAAATGCTCTCTCCTTGTTTATGTTCTTCTTTCTTCATTGAAAAAGAAAAAGAAACAGGAGAAGGAGTAGCAGGTAGAAAGAAACTCACAAACCTAGATATGACTTTGTCTGGTACTCCAATTCCTAAAAATATCAAGTCAACACAGAAGACACCAAATGTATTGAGAAGACAGTCAGGAAACAGAAAGAGGAGCCTGAAAAGTCTGCGGTCCTGAAGTCATCCTTCTCCACTAGTGTCTTTATGAAGCAGAGTGAGAACTTCCAGGACCTAAATCTGCAAAGGCAAGCCCAGGCAATGTAGGGATCCCACATCCTGAGCTTGCAGTCAGTATTATCTTCTTGCCAACTATTCCTTTTGAGGAAAAAATAAGGGCATCATAAATATTCTAGACAATTTCAGTCCCTTCACAATTTTTGCTTAAATTTTCTTTACCCTACTGTAAGTCTGCAAAAGGCTTTCCAAGTAAGTTATCATGAATGCATTATTAACAATCCCAGCTCTGCAGAATCTTTTGAAACAGGCTAACGGTTTAACCTGAAAGTGGAATGGATTTCCCATTAGGGTTCCCATAGTAAGGGCGTGTGTTTTTGTAACCTAACACAATGAAGGGAGTTGCCACTAGATGACTCAGCTAGTTAAAATGGCTACTCCCTTTCTGGGGAGGAAATTTGAGGCACAGTGATTATGGTGATTACGTGAGGCTGGAGGGTGTTGCTTACTAGGAATTCAGCTCTCCCTCATTGAGCCAGAGACCGTGCACAGGAAGGTGGAAAGGAACACAGGTCAACCGTCCACCTTGACCAGCAGAGCCTTATAGTAAATCCAATCTGTCATGGTTTCTTGTTGTCTGTCTTCAACACACACACACACACACACACACACACACACACTCACACACACATGCCAAGCTGCAACTCTCCACTTAAGTCTATTCTTGATAAAATTCCCTAAGGCCAAGTAAGCAGTAACTCGAGTTTTCAGCTCATTGAGTATCAGTGGGAAATTTGCCATGTTGGAGTCTGAGAGTCACAAAAACCAGTTTGACTGAGATTGGCAGGGCCGTGAGGTCTAAGTGGAGTATTCACTCACCAGCTTGGAATGATTTCTTGAAGAATGCTCACATGATCTCTTATTTATGTTTCATTCTAACTGCTCTGAGAGCGCTGAAGTCATAGAAACGACTAAACAAACATACGGCAGGAAGCTTTTATATTCAGAACTTGCCCACACGAAAAACCTGTCACCAGAGCTCTCCCTGGAAAGTGGTGTCTAAAACTCAGACATGAACCATTTACCCTCTCTTCCTCTCTTAGTAGCATTTTCAGTGGCCAGCTGATAAAAGTGTCACTGGGCTGAGCTTTCAATGGCCTAAACGTCATTTATGGAGGGTGATCTACGCCCCCAACATTGCCACATAAAGGCAAGCACGTTTTTATATAAGGTCAAAAGGACAGATGGGGAAACCCTTTCACAAGCAGACTAGGTTAAAGAAATGAAAATGACCCTGATTATTTCTCTACTAGGTTTAGGAGATTTTTTGAAATTTTTAATTGGTACATGTCTTGTTTTCATACAATTCTATTTTTCTATGGTAAAATCAGTCTTAGTGAACATTAGCCACTGCTTTAGTTCTGAAATGTCCATCAGAGTTCTGACCTTTTGACCCACCTTGGTAGAACATGTTATTTCAAAGACACTGGGTGAATGGTAAAGTCATTTACTGAAAGAAGGATCCAAGAGATTAATATCTGGAAATTGTTATTCAGAATTGCCAGATGAGAAGTTCCTTAGTGTGGCAATGTTTTTCACTAAAGGGGTCCTCATGCAGTAGTAAAAATGGGCCAAATGAAAGACCAGTGTGCTGAGTCAGGGAGACTGATTAACAGGCCTCCAGGCAGTGTCACTTGCCAGCCTTGTGACCTTGGCCTGCCTGTGTACCCCACATGAGCCTCAGTTTCCTTACTTGTGGGAAGCGCCCTTTGTCTTTGAGAGCTGTAAATTCAGTCACGACCTAAGAGTGACTGCCATGCGTCTCCTCCACACACTCTCTAAATGTCCTCTTTCTCTGTTCCTCTTTGCCCAATTTCCTGAATGTAGAAACTAGGTACATGTTATCCAAAAACCCTGAAAAAGTTGTTGTTATCCTCCTTACATGGAGCAGGAATGTGGTATATCATGCCAGCAGGCTAGGATTCTCACTTCTCTCAGGGAGGATCTGGTCTCCCACACAATGAAAGGAAAGGCTGGTGTGGGCAGCTTCTTCCCACTTACGAAGGGAACTGTCTATCTGGCTGACAAGATTCCAAATGCATGAACAGATGAAGTCATTAGTTTTAATACCATAGGGCTTGTTTTTGTTTTATTTTAAACCTTGATTTTTCTTCTCAACCAAATGAATTGCTCTGAACCTTGGTAGCCTTGTTTCTGTTGGACCTCTGACATCAGTGGATGTCAGTTCTGGCTGCACATTAGAATCACTTGGTTGCTGAAAATGTAGACTCCTGGCTCCAACCTCAGAGAAGCTGTTTCCTTTGGGCTGAATCAGCATCCGTTGTTTAAATAGATGTACATGTATAGGCTTATACATGCCTAGAACTTCTCCTAAGGAGTTTACAAGAATTGATTTCATTATGTGTGACGGTATGAGCAGCTACTTTGAAGAAAACGAGACATTGTGGTAGCCATTGCTGGTTTCCCATCATCTTGTTTTGAAAGCCAATAATGCTTTTATTCTTTGTTTTGATTGGTTTTAGTCTGTTTTCTATTATTTGACTTCAATATGTGTGAAGGTATAGACAGCTATTTTGAAGAAAACAAGAGACATTATGGTAGCCATTGTTGATTTCCTATTGTCTGGTTTTGAAGGCCCATAATGCTTTTAATCTTTTGTTTTGATTGGTTTTATACTATTTTGTTTTGCTTGAATGTATTGTGTGTGATGGTATGGACAATTGTTTTGAAGAAAACAAGAGATATTATGGTAGCCACTGTTGATTTCCTGTTGCCTTGTTTTGAGTCCTATATTGCTTGTGTTGTTCTGTTCTGATCGTCATTGTTCTGTTTTGTTTTGTCTTGCTTTATTCTCTTTAAAATAAAAAATTAAAAAGAAAAAAAGAAAACCATAGGCAATTCTCTGTGGAAATTCAGATGGTCTTTGTTTTTTTTGTTTTTTTCAGCACCAGGGATTGAACTCACAACCTTGTGTCTGTCAGACAGGCACTTAAGCCACTGAGTCAAACTCCCGGCCCTGGTTTTTTGAGGCAGGGTCACACTATGTAACTCAGGTTGGCCTTGTGCTCGCATTGTAGCCCAAGCTGGCCTCGAACTCACAACACTCCTCCTACCTCAGCCTCCCAAGTGCTGGGATGAAAGGCGTATACCACCACACCCGACTTCAGATGGTCTTTGAATCCCTCCACATTTCCCTTGCCAGGAAACAGCTATTATAAAACCCAAAGCACTGATGCTCGTATCAGAAAACAAGAGCCCTTGTCTTAAAGTATTTGTGCTCTCATTGTTCCAGACACAGACTCCCTCAGCTCACCCATCCATCAGGAGTCCAGCCAGCCCTAAGCAACCAGCTCCAGGAAGGGGAACCCAGACTTGCGTCTTGAGTTCTTAACCATGGAACAGGCAACTCAGGAGGTGTCTCACTTGAAAAAGGCTCAGAGGGCTGTGAGATTCCCTAGCTTGATGATTCAAGTCAAACTAAGCATATCAAGTGAGTGTGGGGCAATTGGGGAGTGAGAGATAAGGGGAAACAGAATCTCTTGAGCCAAGATTTTACATCAGGAATAAATTGCACTGCAGCCTAAAGTGAGGGGCAGGCTAGGAGGCTGTGTATATAAGTGGTTTCATACTGCTATTTCTCTCTGCCCCCTTTACTATAAATGAATGTGCCCTGAGAATGGTTTCAAATAAAGGATGGCAACCAACCCCTCTGCCTGGCCTGTTGCCCACCTGTTCCTGAGAACAACTCATCATCTTGTGTGATTGCAGAGATGGCTCCCAGCAGCCGCATTTCTGCAGGTTCCATGGGTCCAGACCTAGCCCAATCGTGTCCAGAGCAACTTACTTCATTCAAAACCTGAGTCTCTTCAATGAGAAAAACAAGCTGTTGTATCCTGTTACACAAACTGAGAAGCTGCAAAATTGAGTCTGCATTGGAAAGAAAAAAAGTGTATGGACAGAAAGACTCAAAGATACAAAATGTAGAACATTCTGGATTTCCTGCAAAGGTGACTTCTCCTTATATCCAAGTCCCATCATCCCATACACATTTCTACTTTTGAAGTTCATAATTAATGCTCCTTTGCCAAGGCAGCTGAACTGGCTTTTGTTACAGAAGCTGTTATAATCATAAGGCTCTAATGAACGTGGTTACTGTATATGAATCATAGCATTTGTCAGATTCAAGTGAGAAAAAATACTAGTGCCATTACAACAAGGAGGTCATGTGGAAGGATGTAACTGATTTCACATCTTTTTCTTAGAATTCCACAACTTTATAGCATCATTGACTACTGCTGTTAGCTCTTAAATGTAACCCAGTTCTACTGCTAATGAGATAGAATTTATAACTGTGGACTTAACTGTCAATAGGAACAGCGATTCATGAAAGGATGAGAGTTGAGTCATTTTCTCTATTGAGGCTGCTTTCAACATGAAAACCTATACCTGCGTGGAGCTTAATACTGCTGAAGTAAGTTTTCCCTAGAATTATGCTTGAAGCCTCAACTGTACATCAAATGGATCACAGAGACACCCACAAGAAGCATATACCAGCTGCTTATGTGAATGATGGATAAAACAAAATTCTCAACTTAAAATATAATAAAGGTCAATTTTGTCCAACTTTTCATGAGATATTTGGATTCTATTTAAAAGGAAATAACCTTAGGACTGAACATACTGAGCTCCTCTTCATTTTAGCAAAGTTTGGCAATTATTTCTGCCAGACAACTAAATCCTTGGCACTCTGCTAGGTGTTCCCTCAAAGAAGAAAATAGAAGGTCCCTGCTCTTGAGACCTCAGTGGATTTGGAAATGTGGAGGACGCTTATTCCTGTGCACCATGTGGGTGTGGTACGTCAAGGACAGGGTGAGAGTTATCGGTGGGCCTGGGTGGGTTGGGAGGTATTCTAGAAGAAGTACAGAGATTAGCAGCGGGATGGCAGGGGTGGGTGGACCAAAGTAGGAGGAGCAGGGCCTTTCTTGGAGTGGACTGTGTGCTCAAAATGAGGACCACTGTTCTGTAGCACATCTCTCAAAGACAGTCAGTCATGCACTGAGAGTGATTCCAGAGAGTTTTTCTTTAACTGTAGAAACTTTAATATTTAAAATATTTTCTAGGAAAGATAAGTCCAACATACATCACAGAGATAGAATCTCAGAAAAGTAAACATAAGGCACCATAAACGGAGTAGAAACTTCTTACCTGAAATAATAAGTGACATTTATTGAGTGACTGCTAAATGCCAGATGTCTCCAGGCTTACACAGGTTGTTAACCTGTTTCTGTATATCGCAACCCTGTGAGGTGGATGCTGTTACCACTATGTGCTACAGAAGCTCTCCCAGTAAGGTCTCCTCCATCCCCCACCATTTCCCTTTTCTGCATTACATGAAACACTCTGTATTTTACTTATTTGCTATTATTTTTGAGTTCTCTCTTTCCGTCTGATAGAATGGATACTTCTCAAAGGCAGGGATTTTATTTTTTGTTTATACTGTATTCCCAGCACTTAGAAAGCATAAGAAAATAGGCACTCAGTAAGCATTAGGGAAGAAACAAATCATAGAAACAGGCAGGAAATGGACAACTTGAACTGAAGCAAATAGCCTGACAGTAGCAGGGCCTGAAGCAATCATGTGAGTAGGTAAAGGAGCTTTGTCATAAGACTCTGAGCACATGGAAAAGTATGGCAGAACTGAGGGTTGAGGGACTCGACCAGTGATGGTGAACCACTTAGGGCTTTCAATGATATAAACAATCCAATACACCACACATGCCACAGGTTTGCCACCATTGACCTGGTCCACGAACTTAGTGAGAGGAGTTTAAAAGCATATTGACTCACTTATTCATTAAACTATTCAACAATATTCACTGAGCAGCTATTATGTTCCAGGCATTGTTCCAGGGACCAGGGAAACACTAGTGGACAGGGCAGAGGGTTACTGCACTAAGTAAGGGGCGGAGGGGAGGAAAGACAGACAATAGAAAAGGAAGCAAAGGAACACCCAGAATAACTTTCAGGGATGAAAAACTCTGTGACCATAACAGAACAGAGTGATGGAAATTAACCCGAGAGGGTCTGCAGAGCGTCCCTAGATAGGTCTGCAGAGTGGGCATTCTAGAGAAGCTGACACGATTGAGTAACCTTCATCCAAAATACTTGGGATCAGAAGTGTTACAATTTTGAACTTTTAAAAACTTTGCAGTATTTCCATATATATAATGAGATATCTCGAGACCCAAGTCTAAACACGAAATTCATGTATACCCTGTACACATAGGCTGGAGGTAAATGTACACAATATTTTCAGCACACCTGTGTTTTGACTACACCCTATCACATGAGATAAGGTGTGGAATTTTCCATTTGTAGCATCACATTAGTGCTCAAGAGTTTCAGGTTTTCGTGTGTTTTGGATTTTTAGATGAAGGATGCTCAACTTGTATGTGAACAGACTTCTAAGGGTAATGCTTTAGGAGAAGATAATGCTCAGAACAGGGAGAAGGCAGGGAGGTAGCAATAAACTTAAGGCCAGGATCAGGATTGGGTAGAGGATCAAAACCCAGAAAGTATCTGCAAGCATGGCAGTTCCTGCACAGGAAGCAGAGTACCTGGGACAAGAGAAAGGCCAGGTTCATCTCCAGAGTCAGGCCTGGCTGAGACCATAGCCAAGAAATTGTCCAGAAAAGCACACTTGGTCTTAAATGAGAAGCCTAACCAGAAAGGTCCCCACATCTGCCAAGGTTAGGTGATCAGCTGAGGGACAGAAGCAAAGGGTGCTGAAGAGAAGGACAGCAGATGGGCAAGGGGAAAGGACTCCTGATTGCAGAAGTTTGTCAGTTCACGTCTGAAAATACCTTCCACTCAAACTGCGTGGATCCTCCCAGTTTGTGATCCCGCCCATCCTGGTGAGATCTGAGGAGACTTTGAAGGGCACATGGCCTCAGAGAGCATCTAAAACAAAGGACACATATCTGGGGCTGTGATCCCGAAACTTAGGGAACAAATGACTCTTCCGCAGAATGTCTGTAGAAAATGCAGATTGCTGGGCCTCACCTGGAAATTCCTACTCATTTTATTGAAAGCGAGACCCAAAATCTGCATGTGTGGTTTAGGTGATCCTCAGTTAGGCCACCCCTAGAGAAATGTGAGGAGGATCTACCAATGGGCTTCAGTGAGTCTGTGAGCCCCAGAAAGATGATGAAAATTATGTTTTATTGGATATATGTACATTTCTTTTTCTGGAAAGAGGGTCAATATCATTGCACGATTCTCAAAAACTAGTTAAGAATCCCTTAACAAGCGGTTAGTGGCCTGTCGTGTGGTCCTGCCCTGGTCTTAGGGACCGGAAATCAGTCCTGGAATGTGACCTGCCTGAGTTCATGAAGCTGAAAACACCAAGGCTGGCATCTCACTCCAGCCTTTCTCCTTCCAAGCCCTTCACTCTCTCTTCTCTGCCCTGCTGAGTTGAGAGGGGTGAGAGAAGAAGGAAGGGGATCTGAACATTTGTGGGCAAAGTAGTCAAAGGATGGCTATTCCCTACTTTGGGCCCAGGTGGGGCAGATCAGTAGAGTGGAGAGAAAGCTGATATACTAAAGATGGTCATGCGTGTCCATCCCAGGCCCTGTCCACTGTAAGATCCAGTCCCCAAGCAGGACTACTGGCAAGCAGAAGCCTACACACTTGCTCTCAGAAGTGTGGTGGAGACAGGGTGAGACTATCATGAGCCCTTGCCTGGCGTACCTGAGCAGGTGGATGACTCCACACCTCCCTGCTTGCACTGTTTCCACTCAATTTCTTCCTCAGCCCCATCTGGACTGTGACTCACACCTGTTAGTAAGCCCAGTCACGCTTCCTCTTGGGCTCCACTCCCAGTCCAATTCCATGGCACTAACCCCAACCGGCTCTCTCAGATTGGGTTATGTATCCTGCCTTCTAGTTTTAGGAAAAGCGCTTCATACTCTGGCCTAAGCCTGAGTCTCTGGATTTGTCAGCCTTGCTCGCATCCTTCTTCTGAACTAACAACCTCCTATCTTAACTGCTTTCATTTTTTTCTGAACTTTAAAACCTGTGTTGGTGACAGGGCCCCTCCTGTGTGGTCCCATCGGACCACTTTGTTCTCCCCCTCATCCTGATGACTGGAGCAACCTGTTTTTCGAGGGTTAAATTTTTGGGGGGTTCAGTTTCTCTTTTTGCAATATAACTACACAGGAAATGAATCTTTCACCTCGTATCTACCTTTAAGTGCGGAGCCTGGGAGGTCTCATCTCAGGATCTGGCGGTGCAGACCCCCGTCCTGCTCTGTGCCCTGCTCCGTGTGCTCTGACTCTCTTACTCATTCCTCATTCTCTAAAACTTGTTTCCTCACTTGATTTACAAAGTCTCTTGCTTTTTACTTTGGTCTTTTTTGCATCTCTTCCGTCTCCTTTACTCCTTTTGCCTCCTTCTTTTATCCTTGCGGGATACGCTGGGCCTTTGTTGGCCCTTCCTGGCACTGCTTTGCTGGACAGCAGTACTCAAGAATCAAAAAGTGCCAGAGTCCATCGTGATCCTCTTTTCTCAACGCGCAGCTTTCTTTTGGGGTCAGACATCCAGGAAGGCTGGGCATGCGGAGCAAAGAAGTCCGCTCTGTGATTTTCCCAGCAGCCTCTTCAAATCCATGAGTGACAATTTGGACACCTTGTCTTTAACAAACAAGGAAATGAACTCAGGGCTCGGGAAACTTGCCCCGGGTCACAAATTAAATCAGTGCCGAGGTAGCAGTGAGCAGAGCCTCAGACTGGAAGCAGTCCAGAAAGAGGGTCACAGCCGGCTGCCTTTGAAATTCTCACCCAGGGCGGTCCCACCGCCGACACTTGGCAGTTACTGGAAAGTTGTGTAGATTTTCCTGTTGATTCCTTATCCTGAGAAAGAATTGCACAGTGAATTCCTTGTGGAGGATTAATCATTTTTCTTTGTTGCTTGTGACTGAGGCTGTTTCTCATGCCCTGACCCTGGTTTCGCTTGTCCCAAGCCTTGCATTTGAAGGGCGGGGCATGCCCCGCATCCCTCCACCCCAGCCCAGCCCGAGCCCGCAGTCAGGACCAATGAAAGCAAAGTACCTCATCCGACAAGTGACTAAGAACTCTCCTATTTAAGAGGGAGCAGGAATGGGCTGAGAGTTGCTTCTGCTTTCCCCACAGACGGGCACACCTCTCATCTGATTTGGGGTGGCACCGAGTTGAAGAGAGAGGTGGGGAAAACCTCACAGGCTCCCGCCACCACCATGTGCTATGGGAAATGTGCACGGTGCATCGGACACTCGCTGGTGTGGCTCGCGGTCCTCTGCATTGTAGCGAATATTTTGCTTTATTTTCCCAATGGGGAAACAAAATATGCGTCTGAAAACAACCTCAGCCGCTTCGTGTGGTTCTTCGGTGGCATTGCAGGAGGAGGCTTGCTGGTAAGTCGTTTAGAATTACCACAACTTTTAAGAATTCTCTCCTGATAACTAGAAGTTGTCATTATTTCCATGCAAAGTTTTCTGTGATGCATATTTCCAAGTCCAGAGGTTTTTGTTGTTGTTGTTTTGGAAGTAGATAATGTAAAAGCGGTGATAGACTTTTTACTAGTTTCATTAGATGTTTTACAAAATCCTCTTTGAACTAAAAGTGTGCTAACTCTCTTTACAGTTAGAAAATAGATACTTTTAAACAAGATTTGAGAAACTGACCGAGTTTCTAGTACTGGAGTGCTTAGTCACTTAGCATTTGGTCTTGGGGTCTGGGAGAGTTTGGCTGGTTCTAAGTCAACAGTTTTGGATTAAAATTATCTGCTGTTTATTTGCAGGCATCTGTGACAAGAAAAAAAAAATAACAAACTGAGTACATTGCTATTTACAGAGAATTGTAGCATTCTCCTTGGGTGTGGTATCTGGGAAAATCTCACAGGTAGCTGCGGATCAGTGTCTGAAATTAATAGTGGAATGTGCTGTGTTATCCAAGCCTTGTTTTTAATTGAAGTGAGAGGAATTTGCTTGCCACACTGGGAGCTGAAAGTATTAGCTTCAGCCTCAGCATGGAAAGAATGTGAAAACTTGAGTTTGGTACTTGAAAACGCCGGGATTAAGAATTTTAAAGGGAAATTTTATGGCATTGTTAGGATCAAACAAAATGTTTTGTCTTGGTCAATTACAAAACATTGAAACATTTAAATCTAATACTACATATTAACGAGGGCATGGCAAATCTGATTTGAATTTAAACATTACTATCATGTTAAAGTAATCCTTAATACAAATGTAACTAATATAAATGAGCATGATGTAATCTTTAACATAACGTTGCACTTGTTTAAGTTTCTTTTGACTTTCAACCTAAAGTATTTCATACTTATGTTGATTAAAGAGGTTTGTTCTTATGCCAAAACAGTACATTTGTAGCTTCAGAGTGATTCTATTAATTACAGATAGTTTTAATCCCTCCACTTAAAAATATTGAGTTACTCTATTTAAGACTTGTTGATATCTTCTACATTTGACAAGAGGTAAAGTCAGATTTAAGGACTATATTTAGTAGTTGGGGGGGTTAGTTTAGTTAGCATCATTATGAACTTAGGTGGAATAAACATATTTCTAAGTTATTTTACTTACAGTAAAGGATACAGTTATTGTGTATCCTCACCTTAGAGAATACTTTGACACATTGCCTGAAAACAAGCAAATATTGCAGAGTTTGTGTTATTTTTTTTTTCTCTGTGTCTCTTTAGACTTTTATATTCTTTGAAATATTTGGTCAACCTAATCAAAATCAGTCAACACCATCAGAAGTTAAATATACCAAGGCTGCTTAACCTGACCCAGGTGACCCTGGGGAAGGACAATAATTTTAATTTGCTTGCCTCCCAACCAGATGCTCCTGCCTGCATTCGTCTTCATTAGTCTGGAAGAGGAGGACTGCTGCGGCTGCTGCGGCCACGAGGAGTGTGGCAAGAGATGTGTGGTGAGTCCTACTGCCTGGTGACGTGACCCAGTCCTAAGATGCAGCCATGGGATGCTTCAGCCCACTTCTTGTTTCTCCTTTCTCTAGATGTTTTCTTCTATACTGGCTGCTTTTATTGGAATCTTAGGATCTGGCTACTGCGTCACTGTGGCATCTCTGGGCTTAGCAGAAGGACCATGGTGTCTTGATTCTCTCGGCCAGTGGAACTACACCTTAGCCGGCACTGATGGACAGTACGTAATTGTTCTCTATCTGGGTCACTTTCCTAGTCATCACACATGCTTAGTGGCAACCCCATTAAACTAGGTGGTCCGTTCATCCATCTGGTCAGCCAGTGTTTCTTCACACTGACTTAGGCACTAGGTGTTCAAGGATAGGCAGCCAATCCTGACTGGACAAGTTCTAAGTGCTTTTTCATAGGTCTGTGGATTCTCTCTCCATATTAACCCTCTTAAGTTGCTTCTACTCTTATTCCTATTTTACAGATGAGAAAAGGGAAGCCCAGAAAGATGACATAATTTAACCAAAGTCAGTTATTTTAACCCAAGCAGTTTGCATACAGAGTTTGTACTCATATAGCATCTATGTTATGCTGGGACAACTAAATGTAACACACTTTATCAGAGCATATTATAAATCCTTACATAAAAAGAACGGCAGCTATATGAATTTAATAAAAACCCAGGACAAATCATCCACCGACCATCATACACATACATGTTCATATATAACAGCAGAATTAGGTACAGCACACCCTTTATTTTAAATTAGTAGGGTATAGAAGAGAGGTCTTATTCACAACTTTAATATCAGGACAGATTAAGACATTCCATTGTTTTATGTTGACATTCACTTTTAATGAAATATGAAGAAAGGAACAAAAACAAGAAAGCTGATGGAAATCAATGTATGTGGAAATAAATGAATCACATAGTCCTTTAGCAACAGTTGTTTCTGAGTTTACTTTTTCCTGATTCAGGTTTTAAAGCTGAATTTTGAAAGGTTCAGTTTTGAGATTCGTGAGTAAAAAGATTACAATGAATTCGAATTACCCTGCTATTATTGAGAGTACTTGCCTCCATGACTTGTAGTGTACAGTGAGATTGGGTACACACACACTCATATTTTTTTTCTCCCATGAGATAATGAACTCAGGATAGACCTGAGTTCAATCCAAGTTCTGCAGTTGCTCTCAACGTACAGGAAAAAATGAACAGACCTCTCTGAATTTTAGTTCCTTCATAAAATATGAGAATTAGTGAGATATGTGCTCTTATATGCTCTGTCCTTTCAGAACAGAGCCTGCCGCAGAGGCCAACTCACTGTGAGCACTGCCGCTGTTAGGTATTAATATTACCTACTGGGTTAAGATGAACATCACACAGTGGTAACTGAAGGAAAACTGGCACTTAAGGAGTTTAAAGTTTTAGTGTTCGGAATTGTCAATATTGAATATACTATCACAAAATGATTATTCATGGATGCACAAACATACAAAACTGTTACATAAATCTGCCTCTTTAAAAAGTCATAACTTATGAACTCAGAATGCAGGGAGTTGTATTACTAAACATTTTTAGTAACTGCTTGTTTGCCTCTCCCATTAACTGCTCTAGCTTGGTGAAAACTCTTCCTCTTCTTCTGTATCACCTTCCATTTGAACTTGTCCAGACATTTGAAGATAGGATTTGCTAGCAGTTCCAAGTCAGTGATTTGTTGACCAGTAGTCTCATGGAGCCAAATAGTTTTCTGACACTGTGATCTGAAAATATACAGAGTTTTGCTCCATGACATGCAGAGGGCCAGGTCCAGAAGGAGAGCAATTCTAAAAGAATTTTTTAACTATAAGAATGGATTTCTGGTTGGCTTAATGGACTCTTTTAAAGTTAGGGCTCTAATTCCAAGGCCCTTTGTGCTGCTGAGGCAAGGAGAAGTGATAAGAAAAGAATTATACGAGGTCTCTTTGTGGAGTTAAATCAATCCTCGATTTTCCCACATGATTAAAGCCTATTTCATTAAGAATCACACAGTTAAAAAAAAAAAAAAAAGAAAGAAACAGAGAGGAAAAAAGTGAGATGGAAAGAGAGGAAATTAGAAAGTAAACAATTAGAGGAGAGAAAGGAGATCAGGAAGAGAAGAGGGACAGGGATAGGGTTACAGGGGAGTAGAGATAATCAAAGTATGTATGAATATGCCAAAATGAAACTCACTGTTCTACATAGCTAATACACACTAATAAAATTTTTAAAACAGGAGGGTGCACCAAAACTTGAAGTCTTAGGAAAGTAATCAGAGGTAGATTTTTTTCAGACAAGAAGAATATCCATATATTTAGAAACTGTTTTAAGCCATATACATATGCAGTCAAGTATGATCTCATCATGATTTGTTAACATTTCAAAGTGGCTTCAGGTTGTTATTTATCATCCAATGGCTTTGCAAATGTGTTCATTACCTACTGGATGCCAGTTACTCTTCTGGTGGCAAAGATGGATAAGGCTAGTTCCTGCCTTCATGGAGTGTGGCCTTGCAGAATAGACGCAGCCAGGTATTTGCTCTGGACTAGGTTAGGTGCCCGTTCCACACTTTGTTCATCCAATCATCTTCCTCATTGGTTGTCTATTACTTGTTGCCTCTCTTATACACTCTGTCCTTTCAGGACAGAGCCTGCGCCTTGTGTACCATCATATTCCCAGCTCTGATTCCACATGGAATTCATGCAGAGTGCTAAGGAGTCTCTGTTGAGTGAGAGATTATCATGTGCTTCATGCAATTATGGATGCATGGGGATATCATAAATGTAAATAAGTATCAAATTAATTGGATTTAATCCCTCTGCTTCTTGTTGCAAGATAACATTCTTTAGCACCAAAAAAAAAAAAAAAAAAAAACTTTATTCGAAAGGTCTCAATTTAAAACTCTAGCATATTAAATCTCCACACGTGGCAGAATTTGGGTAATTTTCAAAAAGAATGAATTGTATTTTAATGAAATGGTCTAAAGATAAAAAAAAGTAATGTAAAGAAATTGTAGTTTCCAAATAGATAATCACTCAACATTGATTACAAAATCCTACCTTTCACACAGATAACAAGTAAGCAATAATAAATTTGGGAAACCAAGTAAAAAAACTCTATAATTCTGCTATCTTGAATACATAATTTGATTTCACTTTTCCACATATATTCTTAGTTCACATTCCACACAAACATGAATTTTACCTTAAACATGGCACAAATATAGCTTGCACTTTTATTTTTTGTCTACAGTAGTTTATATATCTCTAGAGAACATAAGCATCATTCTAAGGTGAGGATTTTTTAATGACAGAATCCTATATTAGGAGTCAAAAGTTTTAAATATTTTTGGTTTTGTTTTTGTTTTTGAGACAATGTCCCACAGTGTAGTTCAGAATGGCCTTGAACTAACTCACTGTGTGGCCTAGGCTGGCCTGGGACTCATGAGAATCCTCCCGCCTCAGTCTCCCAGAGCTGGGATTATAAGCATGTTGGCTACCATGCGCTGCTAAAAGTTTTAAGTTTTAATTTCATGTTTATCACACTAATAAAATCTGAGGTACATTTCTCCATTTTGTGGAATGGCATGTTGTGGGAGAATCTAACAAGGACATTAAATTAATTTATCTCCTTTATTTCTGAATAAAAATAACCATACCAAAAGTTAGCTTATGAAATACCCCATCAGGAAGGTCATGTGTCAGAAGTTACTCTTTGTATCCACAGGTACCTTCTGGATAGCTCCACCTGGTCCCAGTGCAAGGAACCCAAGCACATCGTAGAGTGGAATGTAACTCTCTTTTCTCTCCTCTTGGCTCTTGGTGGAATCGAATTCATCTTTTGCCTCATTCAAATAATAAATGGATTGCTTGGAGGCATTTGTGGCTACTGCTGCTCTCGTCAGCAGGTAAGGATCTGTGTGAAAATGCCCTGTGCTGGCTCTGGTGTTTCAGTCGTTGTAATGCACCATTCTTTTCATCAAAGTGAAAAGCACAAAACCAAACATGCTCAAACCAGCAACATTTATTCTTCCATCATCTCTGTGGCAATGCATCAGTAGCATTCAGTTCTTCTCTCAGTAATAAGCTTGCTGGGTTATCTCTGTTCTTTGTGGTTGGCTCTCCGTGCAGAGAAACACGCTGCCTATGGCATCTTCAGTGTAGAACCACTATTCCTGCTCTGGTTACAAAGATCAGAAAGAGATGTCCAGGATGTCTTCTCCTTTACCTGCTCTCCTGTTCCTAACACACAAATACTAGTTAATTGCATTAACTGCACCAGACACTATACTAAACTCATTATTCAGATAACACTATGATTTAGAAATTAAGTCGTTATGTGTAAGATCCCCTCACCTGGAAGTAACAAGCTTAAATATCAAAGCACTTGATCTTAACCTGTAAGCTACACTGCTGTCCTGTTAGATTTTCTACAATTCCTTCCTAATAAGGAGTCAACAATCATCCAAGCGACTAGGTATGGTGAGTCTCTAGTAGCCTTTGAGCAGCAGTTATGAAAAGCTTTTCAGTGTGAAAGAAAAGCAGGAAACACTTGTTTCCTGAGGATATGATTTAGGAGAGAAATATGCATTTGTGCATATCAGGGAAAGTTCTTTTTTCTTTATCTTCCTAAAAGATATATATTATTGAATTGATGGAAGTCCAGCTTTGGTCCAGTTTTGGGAAGTGGTTTGTTTTTTGTCTTATTCTATAAAGCATGATTAGGCAAACAGAAACTTGTTCATTTATGTTTTCCAAACCATTTATTCCTCTGGTTCCAGGTCTTTTACCTTTCTTGGGAAATGAGACAAAAACCCAATGGAAACTGAAAGTCCATTGCTATCATGAAAATCTTTGCTGTAAATAAATGGAAACTTTCTATAACTTTTGAGGGGAAGTTAATATAGTTTTCCTTATCAGGCAAGTACAGCAAGATTAATAATTGCTTTGGAATGCTGCCCAATTTCCAAGAAAACAACGAGTGGAAAACATTTGGCATGGAGTTGTTTTCAGGCAGCATATTTAGGAAGGGGCAGAGAAGAATTCTCTCAGGATTACCGAACACAACCTATATTTAGGCTTCAAATTCGTACAAGGCTGAGTTTAAACTCCGTGAGTCATTTTTGGGGACAGACATACCAAGTCGGTGTCCAGAGCTGTAGCAGGGATTTGGCAGCAAGGGGACACCTCCCATGACTCGGGGAACAAACACGCTTGATTCCCACCCTAGTCTCTGCAGCTTTTTCCCAGATACTGGGAAGATTTGTTAGCTCTATTTAGAGGACAAAAGACACTTTCAAAAGGCAGGACTTTTGAGTGTAGGTAGGGGAGTTGGTTGCTGGCTCCTCAGCGCTTCATTTGAAAGGTTACCTCCACTGAGCCCACACAGGGTGAAACTCCCAGGGCATTATCTTTTAAATCCCAGGGATTAAAGCCGCAAGCAAACACCCTCAAAGCCAAACCTGCATCAGTGTCTTGCCGATTTGCTGGAGTAGACAATGGGCCTGGTTTGTTTAGGAAACGTTTTGTAAGCATTGTCTAAACCCGAAGTGTGGTTGCCTGAAGCTCCACTAAACTTAAAGTTGTGTTTGCTTGAATAGGAACCTGAAGAACAGAAATGCCAACATCTCCTTATCCTGGCTGTAACTAATGCACATTTCATTTTCTTTACAGCAATACAACTGCTGAAAGAACCACCCGAAGACAGAACCATAAGCTTCTTCTATTTCATTGTAATTTATATATGTACTTGTATTATTGTAAAACTTCGTACTAGTGTATCATATTCGCCATATTCTAGTTTTATAAAAGTGTATAAAGACTGGCATTTTCACATGATTTCAATGTTTGAACACACATTTCAGTGTTTGAACTTAGCAAACAAACCTTTTTTTAAGGAATGAGAAAAACTGAGCACTGGAGGTAATTTACGAACTGACAGCCCTCAGCTTGTCTGAGGTAAACTTTGTAACGTTTAGGATAAAAATCCCTTTCCAATTACAATTGTATATATGTGTATGTGTTCTAAATGAAAGATGTCTAGTTGCTTTTAAGACCAAGAAGAAAGAAACCCAACAATCTGAAAAGATGTTTATCACTGCTTATATGGTGCTTCCCATTTATATGCCTGCGTACCTCTAACCAGAGGCCTTTTGAGCTATTTTAGTTCTGTGCGACATGAACACTTGCCTGGGTTTGGAGGCCTAATTGAAGATATTCCATCCTAATTAAAAATATTTGCAGGAGTCAAATCATGCAGTGCTACAAGTTGCTGTGACTCCCACCAGATCCTAATTTTTATTTTTAACACGTGGAAAACTTTTTGTTCTTTGAAGGACCAAATGTTTAAAGAGGAAAAGACCAGGAAAACTGGGCAAGAGGAAAGATGGGAAACGGATTAGAGCAGATGATGGGTATGGTGGGAGATGAAAGGGGGAGTAAGGGTGGACAGACCACAAGGACCTTTCCCCCAAACTTGATCATGCACCACAAAATAAAGCACTGAGTACCATTTTGCTGTTGTTGTTTAATTTCATGGTCCTTTGTGTAAAGTTCCTCCTCTATGCCTCTGATTGTTTGCAGCCAGTAGGTCCTGCAGCCCCTTTTGCTAAGGGCTTCCTGCCTTCTGGTTCCTTTATCTCATTTTCTCCCCCTCATCCTCTATTCTGCCTTCCTCTGTGGTCTGTAAGTTGTCACTGTTGAATGATCCCTTGGGGTCCTTGTCAGCTAGGTAACCTTTATTTCTCCAGGATGCTCTGAACATCAGACTCCTGGGGGAAGGAGACAGAGGTTTTCTCTCTTATAGCACAGAGTTAGGTTTTGAAGTCATAAGACTCCCTCACCAGCTGAAAACTCTCCACAGCAATGTTGTTGCTTTTGGTATCCATTGTTGGGCAATACACAAGAAATTTAACAAAGAGGCTCCTGGCTGTTTGAGGCCAGCGCTCCTCCCTGAGGGAGCCCCTGCCTGCAGATTCGAAGCCAGTGACTGGGAGCCATGTAGAACTGAGTGACAAACTGCAACCCCAAACCCACTTACTTATTTCAAAGTGCCAGCACTGCAGCGAAACCTGACTGACTCTCGGCTGCGGGGTGATTGGCTCACATGCTGACAGCGGGCCGCTTGCCTGCATGCATGCAGTAGGTTCACCACCACTGCTCTAAGTTTTCTTGTGCCATGGTCTCTCCGCCACTGTGGTGAAACATACAGATTTTTTTCTCAGCATAATTATTTACAAACACATAAAATAAAGTACATAGAGTCATTGAGTAAACCAACATATTGTAATATTTTATCAATTTATGGTTTTTACATTGAAATTTTTTCTATGGGGAATTCAAACTCAGGGCCTTGCACTTGCCAGGCAGGCACTGTGCCACTCAGCTACATCCCAGGCCCCAAAACGTTTTTAAAATCGTGGTATAGCTGTCCTGACAGGCAGCTCCATCATGTTCCATCTGCAGACAGGCTACTTACCTATGTAGTAGCTGCTTTTCAATGAGTCCACCTAAGAACATACAGAATTTTGAAATATGATTTCAGTTAAAATGGTATTTTGAGATACTTGCAGCAATTTTAATGTGATATGAATATGCATAGATTTTGCACTATAAATCAGAATATGATCAATATTGTTGACTTCAGTTTGTTGCCTGCTGTTTGTTTTGTTTTGTTTTTGTGGCACCCAGGATCGAACTCACAACCTCGCACCTGCCAGGACAGGTGCTTAAGCAGTTGAGCCAAACTCCCAGCCCTAGTTTTTTGAGGCAGAGTCGCACTATGTAGCTCAGGCCGGCCTTGCGCTTGCATTGTAGCCCAAGCCACCCCGAACTCACAACACTCCTCCTACCTCAGCCTCCCAAGTGCTGGGATTAAAGGCATGCGCCACCACGCCCGGCTTATTGCAATGGAAAGAAACACTACATTTTGAATAGGAGTTAGTGAAAATCAAGGATATTCTTTTTTCCATCCAAATTTAACATCCCTTCCCATCTTCCCGTGGCCTCTAGGGAGTTCTTGGACATCTGGTTAAGAATTCCTGAAAAAAAAAAAAAAAGAATGTTAAAAAAAGGGGTGATGGTGGTTAATAGTCAGTCATAGAGGCCGTGTTTTCCTAACTCTAAGAGAAATAGAAATAATTATTATTAATATTATAGTAATAATGGCAACCACTAATGAGTTCCTTCAATGTGTCAGTTGTAATTTTCACACATTTTATTTCAATAAAATCTTTCAACAGCTCTAGAAAGAAGAGCTTGTCTCTTTTTTTTACACTCAGAGCTCAGCCAGTTTCAGGACTCTGTCCAACCCCACGTCTTTAGCTAACAAAAGAGCTTTGATTTGCATTCAGTCTGACATGGACGCACTTTCTAGTTCGCCCCTCCACCTTCCCACTGCTCTGTCACCCTTGTCCAGAGACTGGAGTCGTCTCATCAGCTCCCACTAGAGCTCAGACTCCACCCACCTAATAGGGACTGTGACAAGCCTCAGTGACTCTCTGTCATCCCTATCCCAGGGCCTCAATTTGAGTGACTCAAAAAGTTTCCCCTCATTTGTAAATTCTTTAATAGTAGACATTACAATTGCCCAGAGGAAGCAGCTGGCTCGAGTCACTTTATATCCTAGTTAAGTGCTGTTTATAGCATGTACTCTACATCTGAAATTTCTAGACCATTCAATTTGGCTGGAAACCCCCTCGGGGGTTGTGCCAGAACAGCTCATCATTACCTGGCAATATAAAAATCAATCGAATTACTGTAGAATCTGAATCACTTGATAGCATACCTGGCCTCTGAATGCCAATTTACCAAAGTCACCAACACTACAGGTAACCACCTGCATGAAGGAAATCTCTTGATTGAAATATAAGAAAATAAATGGAATTTTACATCCATCATAATTTGATTATCTTGTATGTGTGTGAGTTCTCTTTGATTACATTTTTTCTGCCCCTTACCCATGGTGAGAACAAGTATGGGATTTGGTGCAACTGTTTAGAAAAACAATTTGGCTATATATATTAGCAGTCTACAAAGTCTGCTGTCAGCTGAATATGGTGGCACAGCCTGAAATCCCAGCACTTGGGGTGCTGAGCAATGAATGATAAATTGGAGCCCAGCCTGAGCAACTTAGTGACTTAAAAGGATCCTGTCTCAAAATAAAAAACTAAAAAGACTGAGGATGTAGCTCACCATGAGGGCCCTGAGTTCGATTCCCAGTACCATCACAAGAAAAAAAAAAGTTCGTACATCCATTTTAAGCTGGCGTTTTTATTTTTAGACATTTATTTTAAGAAAATCACCAAGGACACTCACAATAATTCAGCTTCCAGGGATAATTATGGGGCCATTGTTTCTAATGCTATGAAATATGACAAAAATATTTGACAAAAAGCAATTGTTTCAATGAAATGTAGTCTGTACAAAGAAATGATAAAGGGTTATTAATTAGGGTAAATGATGTAGGTAACACACTTCAGAAGAAGAAAGTTTTGAAATAGAGAAAAGATGGCCTCCCTATCCTTATGTATATGTGTGACTATGTATTTAATATATAGATGAAAGTAAGTTTGATCAGACTCTAGAGTATTTTTGTCTTGGTTCATTTTGCTTATTTATATTTTCTGAAGTATCTGCAACAAATGCATATTACTATGGAGAGAAAGGGAAAACGAGAAAAGAAAGATTTGGTCCTAGAGAAAAAAACATCCTGTCCTAGAATCATTCAGGAAGCAGTCCACAGTGTTTAAAGGAAATTTCCTACATGAATGAGAAAACCATTGTTCTTGTGCCCAGACAGAGGATTCATTCTATAGTAGACACTGGAGGTAATTACAGCTTCAGTTAGGTGGAGGGATGGGGCAGGTGAGGAAGGCAATAATCACAGGCTAAAAATATTAAGGGAGGCCATGATTCCCACACCGTGGAAATATAACTGTGTGATTTCTTCTCGATGTAGCTACCTTGTTATAAACGTCAGCTACGTACTTTTCTACTTTTTTTTTTTTTTTTATTTTATTAATA
>RJWM01020755.1:6338-36724 GCA_004363535.1 Dasyprocta punctata | reverse complement strand
AAAGTTGTTATTTTATTTTATTATTTTTTTTGCGGCACCAGGGATCAAACTCACAACCTCACACCTGCCAGAGCAGGAACTTAAGCCACTGAGCCAAACTCCCGGCCCTATTTTTTTGAGGCAGGGTCACACTATGTAGCTCAGGCCGGTCTTGCGCTCGCGTTGTAGCCCAAGCCGGCCTCAAACTCACAACACTCCTCCTACCTCAGCCTCCCGAGTGCTGGGATTAAAGGCATGCACCACCACGCCCAGCTTCACTGTTGTTATTTTAGCAGACAATTATAGTAAATTCATAATTCAGAAGTTTATCAGATAAAAAGTAAAAGTTCCATTTTTCCACCTTTTTTTTTTTTTTTTTTTTTGTGGCACCAGGGATCAAACTTACAACCTCACGCCTGTCAGCAGATCCCACACAGTACTGTGAGCTGGGTGAGAGGGGCCAGAGTGACGGAACTTGTCCAAGGCCCCACACCAGGAGCAAACAGCCAGGCTGTGGTCCCTTCTACCATGGGCAGTGGCTCCATGGCTTCAGATCCCTGAGCATCAGAGAGGGCACTGAGAATGCCAAAGAAGCTGGTGGTGATCAGAGTCACCCAGCTCCCAAGCTGCCCTCTGGAACAGGAGGCCCTGCAGAAGAGCAGTGATGGAGGCCGGGGATATAGCTCAGTGGCACAGCACCTGCCTGGCAAGTGCGAGGTCATGAGTTCAATTCCCAGTACAAAAAAAAAAAAAAAATAGCAATGGTAGCAGGTGGGGGAGACCAGGCCCCTGCTCAGGATCCTCCCAGGCACCTGGTGGTGTGTGGTCACTGTCCTTGTGTGACAGGTCGGGAGACCGAGACTAGAGTTCCCCTGTCTGGTCCCAGAGCACACAGGCCAGAGGCCAGCGAGGCTGCAGGCAAGGGGACACGGTCTGTGTGCCTCCATCTTTCCCTGGCTGGAAGCCCTGTCCGGGCTGCCCTCCTCTCACCCGAACAACTGCAGGAGCTTCTGCCCCTCTCCTGCCCCACCCTCACCCGACCCCCACCCAACAGCCTGTTTTTGCCCAGCACCCACTGACCCTGCCAGGGTGCAAAGGAAACTCAGAGCTCACTTTCTCCCACTCGCCCCTCGTCCCCCACTCCTTCCCTTCCAGCTCACTAAGCCCAGGCCCCTCTGCCCAGTGCTTGCTCTTCCTCCTCTGAGAATGCTCTTTTTCTACCAGTTCCTCCCTCCCCCCCTCACACCCTCGCTCTCCTCACCTCCCCAGATGTCACCCCTCAGAAGAGTCCGTCCTCTTCTTTTCCCCAGCTTTATTTTTCTTCAAAACATTTCTCTCTAACCAGGTGTGATGGTGCACACCTGTAATCCAGCATTCTGGGAGGCTGAGGCAAGCCAGGCCAGCCTGGGCAACTTATTAGCAAGACCCTGTCTCTCTTTTTTTTTTTTTTTTTTTTTTTTTTTGAGACAAGGTATTGCTATGTAGCCCAGGTTGGCTTTGAATTTACTATGCTGTAGGCCAGGCTGACTCTGAACTCAAAGTGATCCTCCTGCCTCAGCTTCCCAAGTGCTAGGATTACAGGCACATGCCACCACACCTGGCTTCTGTCTTAAAAGTTAAAAAAAAAAGGGCTGAACTGAGGTAGGAGGAGCGTTGTGAGTTCGAGGCCAGCTTGGGCTACAACGCGAGTGCAAGGCGGGCCTGAGCTACATAGTGCGACCCTGCCTCAAAAAAACTAGGGCCGGGAGTTTGGCTCAGCGTCTTAAGCGCCTGTCTGGAAGGCGTGAGGCTGTGAGTTCGCTCCCTGGTGCCGGGGGGAAAAAAAAAAAAAAGGCTGAGGATGTAGCTCAATGCAAAGGCTCTGGGTTTAATCCCCAGTGCCACCACCAAAACAAAAACAAAAAACAAGTAATTTTTATTGGGCGTGGTGACACACACCTTTAATCCCAGCACTCCAGAGGTTGAGGTAGGAGGAGCATTGTGAGTTCGAGGCGGGCTTGGGCTACAATGTGAGCAAGGCAGGCCTGAACTACATAGTATGACCCTGCCTCGAAAAAAATAGGGCCGGGAGTTTGGCTCAGTAGCATAAGTGCTCGGGGTTGTGAGTTCAATCTCTACCAACAACAACAACAACAAAAGAGTTCTGTCCACTTCACCACTTCCCGCACAGGATCCCCTCTGTTGAGTCGATCGGCACTGTTTACTCTTCTCGTGTGGGCTGCGCAGTCACTGCTAACTCTCAACGCCCAAACGGGCCAGGCCGGAATAGGCTCTCCGGGAGGCTTTGTGTGTGAGTGGTCAGAGCAGAGCAGGTCGCTCTGAGGTCTCACTGTGGCAAGGTGAGGAAGGGGAGACACAGTCATTGCCCCGAGTGGCCAGTGACTGGACTCCAGACAGCTTTGAGAAGCACTCCACTCCCCGAGCACCTCTGACCTGATGTTCTCATTCCAGGCAGGTGGACGCCAGCACGAAAAATGTCTTTGGGCAGCCGAGGTTGAGGGCATCCCTGCGTGACCTGCGGTCCCCGCGGAAGAACTACAAATCCACTATCGAGGATGACCTGAAAAAGCTCATCATCATGGACAACCTGGGGCCAGAGCAGGAGAGGGACACAGGGGTGCGTGACAGGCGGGGGCACAGGAGAGCGGGTGGGTGGGGAGGAGGGCAGCAGTGTCCATGGTCACCCCAACCTCCTGCGTGTCCATAGCCTTCAGCATCTGGGAGCCCTGTTGGGGTGTGTGAGTGAGGGCCTCATGGGAGTCAGGGAAGGGGCAGAGCCCGGTGTGTGGGTGCACGCCTGTAACCCCAGCACTCCAGGATAATACCCCAGTACTGGTAAGAAAACGAGAGACAGACAGGACATGAGCCAGTCCAGGCAGGCACGGGGAACCCCAGGTGGCACAGCCTTCTGCCGTGGAGCGGGGCTCCCAGAGGACACCTGGGCTCTCGTCCCCAAGGACTGGGCAAAGCCAAAACACCAGCGCCTCAGTGCCTCCGCCACCCCTGCTACCCTTCACCTCTTGGCCCCGCTTGCCCAGTTGGCCTTGCTGTCAGGCAGGTACCCTTCGTGGGTCCAAGATGGCCCTAGTCTCCCCAGTTTATGTCCCACCAGCCCAGGAAGCAGAGGACAGGAACATCTGGTATCATTGGTGTCCTCAGGAGTCCCAGCCGGGCTCACTCCTGGCCACCCACCAGCCGTGGAGCAGTCAGCGAGGGGAACCCCAGGGGAAACCAATGCTTTGATCAGAAAGGGCCAGAAAGGGAGAGTGGGTGGGTCACAGCTCCCCACAGAGGAGCCCTCTAAGGACTGGTGCCAGTGTGTCACCCTGTCTTGGCAGCAGTCCCCCCAGAAGAGCCTGCAGCGGACGCTGTCAGATGAGAGCCTGTGCAGCGGGCGCCGAGAGCCAAGCTTTGCCAACCCCGCCAGCCTGGAGCCAGGGCTGCCCAGCGACGTGCTCTTCACCAGCACCTGCGCCTTCCCCTCTAGTACGCTGCCCGCCCGGCGCCAGCACCAGCACCCCCTCCCGCCCGGCAGCGCAGGCGGCGGAGGCGGAGGCGGCAGCAACAGCCCCAGCACCATCCCTGCCGCTGGCAACGGCTTCCCAGAGAAGAAATGTGAGCCCGGGACCCCAGGGCTGGAAAGTGGGGGCCGCCCATGTTGAGGTTATCTGAGGGAGGGAAGTGGGGTACACATGGGTTCCGCAGTGTCACCCAGGAACTACAGGATTGCTGGCCAAGCATCAGAGGTTTCCTGGGGGTCACCTGAGGCCAGATGTCTGCATAGCTGCTCCCCCGCTCTACCCCCAGCCTCCCTGCTGCACGAGCTGTCTGCTCTGCGAATAGTCACTGACCGACTGCCCCGGAGCTGCCACACTGAGCGGAGGTGCAGGCATGTGACTTACTCACCCTTTGGTTCATGGGACAGATATTTGTTCGCATCCCCATGAGAGGGGTGCTGTGTCCACCACCCCATCACAAAACTCCGAGGCAGCTGGGGCTGTCATCCTTGTGCCTGTCTCCCTGCGGTGACACCGCCACATCTAAACGTGGCCACACACAGACAACCCGAGTTTCTGTCCGCAGGTCCCTGCCCCCCGCCGCACTGCTCCTTCTGGGTCTCACGGATTCTCTGTGCAGCACCTCCAGAGAAGAACTGCGGTCCCCCCTCCCCACCTTCCCCTCCTTGGAGCCGGCACATCTAGCTCTGCCCAGGCCCAGCACCTCCATGGTATCCTAGGCCCGTATCTTGTCTCACAGCTCCATCCACTCTTCAATCACCATTGGCTCAAAGATCCAGAATTTGCCCACTTGTGCCCCCACCACCCACCCTGCCCCACCGTCTCCCCTCCAAATCCTATTGGGAGCCCCCTCACCATCTCTCCTTACAGCATGCGCGCACGCGCGTGCACACACACACACAGAGCCAGAGGGAGCTGGTGCTGATTCTGAGGCAGAACCTTACAGTGGCCCCTTCACACTCAGGGAAAAAGGACAAAGTCCTTAGCTGGGTGTGGTGCTGGAATCTGTAACTCCAGCACTCTGGGAGGCCGAGGCAGGAGGATCCCAAGTTCAAGCCCACCCTGGGCAACTTAGCTACTTACCAAGACCCTGCCTCAAGATAAATAAAAAAGCTGGGGATTTAGCTCAGTGGGAAAGCTGTGAGCTTCACCCCCAGTACCACAAGAAAAAAAAATGTCCTCATTGTAGCCTACAAGGCCCCACAGGATCCAGCCCTGTCCTTTCTCTGATGTTACCTTCCACTACCACCCTCTCCTTGCTCACCCTCTCCCAACCACATAGCCTCCACAGTGTCCCCTAAACCCCCAGGTGCAGCTCTGACTCTAGGATTTTGCAGTGGCAGTTGCATCTGCTCACGGTGCTCTTGCTCAGACTCCCCATGGCTCCCCTTGCTCAGAGCTGCGCTCAGACCCGGCCACTCTGTGAGCCCCTCGCAGCACCCTGTGGAAAGGCGCCCCACAGAGTGCCTGAGCAGCACACGGCGCCTGTCTGTGTCTTCCCCGCATGTCGTCTCAATGCTTTCTATCTCCACTCTGCACAGCCACCATCTCCGCCTCTGAGCTCTCGCTGGCTGACGGACGGGACCGGCCCCTGAGGCGCCTCGACCCGGGGATGATGCCACTGCCCGATACGGCTGCCGGCCTCGAGTGGTCCAGCCTGGTAAATGCAGCCAAGGCCTATGAAGGTAGGAGCTTCCACTCAGCCCCAACGGATCCTCACCCTCCTCTGTTCTAGAAATGTCAGTGGAGGGCCTGTGGCTTTGCAGGGGGACACAGTAGGCTCCAGAGCCAGGGGAAGCAGGTGGAAGTCACTCCCTGCTGTCCGCCCACTATGCAACCATGAGCCGAGGTCTCTCTCTGACCACCAGCAGCTGAACAGGGACAGTGACCGTACCAGGTGCCTGGGCGTCAGTGAGGATTGCACGGAACACCGTGTGTGCGGCGTGGCAGGCACAGAGCAAGCCATCAACTGACCGCACCTTGTGCTCTTGTAAACCTGCAAGTGCAGTGATCCAAGTTGCACTGGGATTTGGTTTGACCACATGTGACAGAAAACTCAAATGAATGACTTAAACACAGAAGTTTTTATGCAAGTAAAGATTCCTAGGTGCACAGTTTAGGGCTGGTGGGCACATCCACAAATTCAGGAAGGCCCAGATTCCTCCAGCTCTGCCCTGCCACTTACAGGGAGTCAGCATGGCTGCTGGGGACTCTGGCCATTGTGTCTCACTCCAGCCAGTGGGAGAAAGGAAGACATATCCTGGGAAAGGGGAGGGAATAGGGAGGGAAGGAGGGGAACTCTCCCTGCAGGCCTGCAGGGGTCTCTGTCCTGAGGGATCCTCAGAGCAGTGGGAAGTTTTGCTGTATGACCCGGGCTCATGATACGGGAGTGCAGCCAGGGGGAATGTGTCCTGAGAGGAATGGAGGGTGGGCTACTGGGAGGCTGGGCCATCACCTCCATTTCCTCTGGGTCTTCTGCCATCCTGGACCAGAACAGGTGGTTTTAGGCCAGTAAAAAGCAGATAGGAAGAGGGCTCAGGGGTTGAGCACCTGCCTAGCATGCAGGAGGTACTGGTTCCATCCCTAGCCCTAAGGGGGAGGAAAAGCCCACGGGAGACCCCGGGCCTCTCTCTGGAGACCAAGGTGGCATCAAAGGTTATGATGTTGTCTGGAAGTCAGGGCCACCCAGACCCCAGCCCCACAGCCTGGGCCAGGGCCCTTGTCCCTGTGCAGCCGCTCCCTCTGCCCCAGGGCACCCTCGGAAGCATGAGCCATGGGTGAGGACCCTTAGGGAGCGAAGTTGGTGACACTGATCCTCCATCCAGGCTGTGTCAGCGTGGCCTAGAGAGCTTTTTCCCTCCATGTAAAATTAAGAGCTGAACCTTAGAATTCAAAGGGAGGCGGGCAGTGTGGCAGAAAGGCCTGGAAGGCAGCACACGACGCCGAGTTGGCAGCTGTCTCCCTGGGAGCAGGACGGGGGCCATAGAGCAGTGGGAGGCAGGTGGCTTCCGCTCATCACACATACAGGGTTTGCTTTTATAACGAACGTACCTGGGTGTTTCCTGTGCAGTTGCAAAAAATGGAAAAGACTAAAGGAATTCTTTGGTTGTTCATTTTTTTAGTTTTTATTTGTTCTTTTTGGGGTTTTTTTTTAGGGGGGGCAGGTTCCAGGACTGGGGATGGTACCCAGGGTGGGTCTCACGCATTCCAGACCAGTCCTCTGTCACTGAGCTGCAACCCCAGCCCTAGTTTTTAATTCTTTTAAGTAACTGAATAAACAGGTGGACATGGCTGTGTATGCCTGTAATGCCAGCCCTCCAAGAGACTGAGACAGAAAGATCATAAGTTCAAGCCCAGCCTAGCCAACGGTGGCAACTTAATGAGACCCTGTCTCTGAATAAATAAAGGACTGGGGATGTAGCTCAGTGAGGCCACACTGGGTTGAATCCTCGGTACCACCGAAAATAAGTCACCACAAGGGGAAGCTGGTGATGGAGGCTGATTCTCTGCACTATCTTTGCCACCTTCAATAAATCTAAAAGTATTGCAAAATAAGTTTTGTTTTGTTTTTTAAGTGAGGAAAGGTGGTAGGAGTGAGGATTACATTGGGACCCAAGGAACCATTTTATGGCTGGTAGGTATGTTCATTACTGCAGTTAGGGGACAGTTCCATGTGTGGGCTACGTGTCAGAGAGAATACACTGTGCATTTTAAACATGTAGCTTAGTGCCTGCCAGTGAAGTCTCAGAAAGGTATTGTGCATTGGGGCGTGATGGCACACACCTGTAATCTCAGCACTCAGCAGACTGAGGCAGGAGCATCACCTCGAATTCAAGGCCAGCCTGGAATAAATAAGAAGACCCTGTCTCAAAAAAAAGAAAGAAACAAAGAAAGAGAGAGAGAGGGAGGAAAGAAAGAAAAGGAAGGAAGGAAGGAAGGAAGGAAGGAAGGAAGGAAGGAAGGAAGGAAGGAAGGAAGAAAAGAAAAAGGAAGGAAGAAAGAAAGAAACAGAGGCTGGGCCAGGGATATAGCTCAGTGGCGTAAGTGCCTGCCTGGCAAGCGTGAGGTCATGAGTTTGATCCCCAGTACCCAAAAAAAGAAAAGGAAAAGTTCTGTGTGTGGAGCTAGAATGGAGCCCTGGGCCTCACACATTCTGCCACTGAGCTGCACCACAAGACCCCAGGCAACTGACTCGAAAATGGTTAAGATACAGTGTGGTAAAGAGAGAGAAAGCCAGGTGGCACCTGGTGACAGTGGCGGCCTCCAGGGGAAAGCTCTTCAGGTTTGTGCTGTGCTGTCCTTTCAGCAGAAAAAGGGGAGAAGTCACCTGGGGATTAGGCTTTGCATCTCAGGCTCCCTTACGGTGTACGCGGATGCATCCTTGTTTCTTTTTCTTCTTTGCTTCCCAGTATTGGGGATTAAACCCAGAGCCTTTGCACTAAGCTACATCCTCAGCCCTTTATTTAAAATTTTGAGACAAGATCTCGCTGAGTTGTTCAGTCTGGACTGGACCTTGCAATCTTCCTGCCTTAGCATCCTCTGTTTCTGTCACCCTCAAAAGTCTCACTGATTCACTGTCTGGCTCAGACACCGCCATTAGGGCACTGGGGCTGTCACCAGGTCCTGCACTCTCATGCGTCAAGCCTGCCCCCAAGTGAGTCTGGGGTGGGTCCAGGAATCTTCTTTTTCCCCAGCAGCCCCACATGATTTGCCTGTCTTAACAGAAGTGACATTTGGCGTCCCACTTCTGGAACTTTACAAACCTCACAGGAGTCTGTAGTGTAATAAGTGTGGATGTGCTCATCCCTCAGTTTCTGCCCTGTCCACTATGGGCCACTTTTTTGAGACCATTTATTTGTTAGCAAAACCAGAGCGTTAGAGACAGAGGTACGGCTTTGTGGTAGAGGGCTTGCCCAGCATACACAAAATCCTGCATTTCATCCTAGTACCACAAAAATAAATAGCCAGATGTGATAGCGCATACCTATAAGCACAGCAGTCTGGGAGTCTGAGGCAGGAGTATCCAAACTTCAAGGCCAGCCTGGACATCTTAGCAAGATGCAGTTTCAAAAGTAAAACGTAACCAGACATGGTGACACATGCCTGTAATCTCAGCACTTGGGAGGATGAGGCAGGAGGATCACCGTGAGTGTGAGGCCAGCCTAGACTACATAGTGAGTTCAAGGTCACTCTGAACTAATAGCAAGACCTTGTCTCAAAAAAATAGAATAGAATAGAATAGAATAGAATAGAATAGAATAGAATAGAATAGAATAGAATAGAATAGAATAGAAACTTATAAAGGAGCTGGGGATGTAGCTCAGTATAAAGGTCCTATGTCCAATCCCTAGTACATACATACATATTTATATACACCCATACCAGGGCATTTGTGGTGAGAACATGCTGGAGTCCACATTTGTTTACTTCCTCAAACTGTCATTTAGTTTGGCACCTCCAGCCCTTTTTTTTGATTTCTGGTACCAGGAATTGAACTTACAACCTCGTGCTTGCCAGGCAGATGCTTAGGCCACTGAGCTAAATCCCTGGTCCTATTTTTTTGAGACAGGGTCTCACTATGCAGTTGAGGCTGGCCTTAAATTCACTTTGTAGCCTCCCAAGTGCTGGGATTAAAGGCATGTGCCACCACACCCAACTCGCATCTCCAGCTCTTGTATGCTACTACATACATGGGTAATCAGATCTAGAGTTTTGATCAAAATCAGGATTGGATTTTATTGTTTGTGTTATGTTTTTATTAGGTCAGGATTTGGGGTGAAACTCCATCCTAAATGGCTTATGTGGACTATCAGAATTGTGATTTTAAAAATAAAATGTGAGCTGGGGATGGGATGCATGCCTGTTATCCCAGAACTCGGGAGGCTGAGGCAGGAGGTTCACTACAAATTTGAGACCAACCTAGGCTACATAGTGAGGTCAAGACCAGCCTCAACTACATAGTGAGACCTTGTCCCCCCCAAAAAAGCCAAAAAAACCAAAAAAACCAGCCTTCCTTTCAGCTGGAATCTTCCAGTAACTTGCCAAAATGATGAACACAAAGGGAAAGAGGAGGGGAACTCGGTATATGTTCTCTAGGCCACATACATGCGACTCGACAAAATGGGTGATATTGTAGACATCAAGGGACTGGGTACTGTGCAAAAAGGAATGCCACACAAATGTTACCATAGCAAAACAGGAAGAGTCTACAGTGTTACCCGGCATGCTGTTGGCGTTGTTGTAAACAAGCAAGTTAAGGGCAAGATACTTGCCAAGAGGATTAATGTGCGTATTGAGCATATTAAACACTCAAAGAGTCGCAATAGCTTCCTGAAATGTGTCAAGGAAAATGATCCGAAAAAGAAGAGCCAGGCATGGTGGCGCACGCCTTTAATCCCAGCACTCGGGAGGCTGAGGTAGGGGGAGCATTGTGAGTTCAAGGCCAGCTTGGGCTACAACACGAGCGCAAGGCCAGCCTGAGCTACAAAGTGTGACCCTGCCTCAAAAAATGATCCCCAGTGCCACAAAAAAAAAAAAAAAAAGAAGAAGAAGAAGAAAGAAAAAGAAAAAGAAGGAAGCCAAAGAGAAAAGTACCTGGGTTCAACTAAAGCGCCAGCCTGCTCCGCCCAGAGAAGCACCTTTTGTGAGAACCAATGGGAAGGAGCCTGAGTTGCTGGAACCCATTCCCTATGAATTCATGGCATAAGCTGGGGATGGAGCTCTGCCATTCATTACCTAATTGGCAGCTAAGTGTTCTAGGCCCTACTTAAAAATAAAAAATCATCCAGTGTTGTAAGGATGGTTTTCTTAATTGAACAGGTGTGGTGCCTTCACCTTGGAAACAAGTATTTGGAGCAGATTTTCATTCTACCTAGTTAATTGCGTCAGGTCTTTACTCTTCAGTGGTTTTTCTTGCTGAAAGATACTGCTGAGGTATTGTGTAGGTGTCTACCCAAATGGCCAAATATTTAAGAAATATTTATATTGGCTTGAAGATCCTGTAAATTACCATGGGGAAAAAATGTGTCAAAATAAAATGAAAGTCACTTCAGTTAAATAAATGGAAATCTATTTCAGTTAAATGAATTGTTTAAAGCATCAAAAAAAAAGAATAAAATGTGCACACAATTCATAATAGCTAAACAGCCTATATGTCCATCTATAGATGAATGAATAAATAAAGAAAATGTATTTATATACTGTGGAATACTACTGTCCTGTAAACAAGGATAAACAAGTCATTTCCAGGAAAATGGATGCAACTTGTTAGCATAATGCTAAGTGAAATAAAGATACAAGTTTAAATACCTCATAAGTTTCTCTTATATGGGAAACCCAAAATATAAATAAACAGCAAAATAGAAGATAAGTAACACGAAATAGGGAGATAGATTTTGTTTGAATGGGAAGGAGATCAGGAAATGGAAGGAGGGAGAGAAGAGGGAAAGGACATAGACTTGAGGTGTATTCTGTACATGTACCCACTCCCCACAAGAAGTGTGAACATTATGTACTGCACACATGTACAGTACTGATAAAAAAAAATAAGAATGAAGAAAAAACAATAAAAAGATTTGCACCACTAATGGTTCAGTGTAGATACTTTGCCCCTCATACCCAAGGCTCTGGGTTCCATCCGCAGCACTGAAAAATAAGGCAAAGAAAATGCTGATGCGGAGCCAGGCATGGTGGCGCACGCCTTTAGTCCCAGCACTCGGGAGGCTGAGGCAGGAGGAGCGTTGTGAGTTTGAGACCAGCCTGGGCTACAAAGTGAGTTCAAGGCCAGCCTGAACTGCATAGGGAGACCCTGTTTCAAAAAATAGGGCCGGGGATTTAGCTCAGTGGCCTAAGCACCTGCCTGGCAGGTGCAAGGTTGGGAGTTTGATCCCCGGTACCAAAAAAAAAAAAAAAAAAGAAAGAAAGAAAATGCAGATGTGGCCGTAGAGGTTTGTGGCGGGAAGCACCAGCCCTGCCTGCCTCATGCACAAGACTCAGCCCTCTCTTCTCTCTCTGGCAGTGCAAAGAGCCGTCTCACTCTTCTCTCTCAACGACCCCACCCTGAGCCCGGACATCCCACCTGCACACAGCCCTGTCCACAGCCACCTGAGCCTGGAGCGGGGGCCCCCAACCCCCAGGACCACCCCTACCATGAGGTGAGGTTTCCCTGGGGACCTCCAGAGGCCCCGAAACCCGGGTCCCTACAAGCAGCTGATCTGCAGGAAAGGGGGACATAGCGGGGAGGGGGGCAGTTGCTGCAGGTCACACCTTGCCACTCCCTAGGCAGGAGTTCCCCTCACCTACCAGACTGGAGTCCTTACACTGGTCCCCAGCAGTGACCTGGACAGTCTCCTAGTCCATTGGCAATCATGATTTATTTATTTGTTTGTCTATTTGTTTGTTTTTTGAGACAGGGTCTCACTATGTAGTTCAAGATAGCCCTGAACTTACTTTGTAGTCCAGGCTGGCCAAAAACTCTTGGCAATCCTCCTACCTCAGCCTCGCAAGTACTGGTGTTACAGGTGTGTGCTGCCACACCTGGCTTGGCAACCATGATTTAATCCCACAGTTGTTCCACTTCCAACCTTGAAAAAATGCTAAGCTATGTTCCTTCCCCCACCCCCCGCCTCCTCCCTGCACCCATCCCTGTCTGTCTGCTCCCTGGTCTCCCCACCTGCAGGTCCCCAAGGATGTAGACAGGGCCCTCACATCGCCTTTAATGTCTTCCCTACCGGAGCTTTTGCCCAGCCATCTGGGGACCCCGAGGTGACTGAGGCCAAGCCCTGCCCTCAGGAGACTTCAAGGGGAGCGAAGAGGGTGGGGACACAGGTGTCTCACTTTGTCACCTCACACATGGCTCCTCACATTGGGAGCAAGGCATTTGACTGTGCTAGGCCCGGAGAAAGTGAATGAAGAGGTGGAGGGGGTGGAAATGGTCCGCGCTGCCTGTGTGTGGCCCTCAGCAGTGCATCAGTGCCTCGAGATACAGGGCCCTGTGTCCAGCGGCCCGGTGTGGTGCTCAGTGGGCAGGGGAGGCCTCTCGCTGTTCTGTGCCCCATGCATTGCCTTGGTGCCTGACCTCAGCCCCGAGCATGGCGCACGGGGTCCGCACTCTCACACAGCAGTGCAGATGTCTCAGGGCAGAACCAGTGGAAGAGGCCGCACATGTGACCCTGGGCTCCTTCCTGGGTTCCTTTGCCCCCAAGCCAGCGACCTGTCTGCCTGCCGCCTCACATGGCAGCTGCCAGCCCACCGACATTCAGGACCACAGAGGGAGGAACGAGATGGAGACAGGATGCCCCGGGTGCTCCCCTGCTCCCCCGCCGCACCCTCCCAGCAGCCCACATAGTGTGAGGGCCCATGGTGCCCTGTGGCACCATCTCAGAGCCCACTCCACACAGGATGGGGCTGCCCTTCTCCCCTGCGGCATTGTGGGGTCCTAGGCCAGAAGAATCTGCACAGAGGAGGGGCCCCTGGCAGTGGGCCCTGGGTTCAAATCAAGCACCGGTACTTGGGTAGACAGTGTCCCTGCCATGCAGCCTGGAAGCTCCCTCCTCTGCCCGTGGGCTGCAGAGTGGCTTCTTACAGGCCGCAGTGGGCTGACCATGCCTGGAGCTGGGTGAGAGCCCTAGGGAGGGCACTCCATGGTGGGGCAGCAGTATCATCGTCATTATCAGTACTGCTGCCAGTCCTGTCCACGGGGTCCCTTTGTCCATTTACATGCCACCTGCACCTGGAGCAAGGCCTGCCTGCAGTTTAGGAGATGTTGGGGAGCAGCTGTGGCCCATGGACACAGGGACAGGATTCTTCCTAAAGTCACGCTTGTGGCCCCACTCAGGGCAGATGCCCCCCTCAGGGTGGCCAACTCAGCCTCGCTCAGTCCTGGTGCTGTCCTGAGCCCATGCTCACTCGCAGAGGGGCCTGAGGTAGAGAGGCCAGGAGGGGAGGGCTGGCTTCCGGATCCCGGCCAGGAGAGGGCTGGCCAGAGCCCTGCGTCCTTCCCCACTGTGGCCGAGAGCCTCACTCCATTCCCTGTCTTCCCAGTGAGGAACCAGCCCTGGACCTGACCGGCAAGGTGTACCAGCTGGAGGTGATGCTCAAGCAGCTGCACACGGACCTGCAGAAGGTAAGGCCTCGCACAGGTCTCCCCACCCCGCCCCGCTACTGTTTTTTTCTGTTTTTTGTTTTTTTGTACCAGGATCGAACTCATCCCCTGCTCCTCTTGAAGGTGCTCAGGACAAAGGAGTAAAAGGGATTCTGAACCAGGTGTGGGATACAGACCTGTAATCCTATCACTTGGTAGGCTGAGGCAAGAGGATCATAAATTCAAGACCAGCCTGGGCAATTTATCCAGAGCCTGTATCAAATTTTTTAAAAATGGATGGGAATGTAGCTTGGTACAAAAGTTCTAGGTTTAATCTCCAGTATTAAAAAAAAAAAAAAATTAACAGCCGTGCCTTGAGAGGCACACGTAGAAGGGGACCTTCCAAGTGGAGCTCAGTACTTGCCTCCGGGGTATAAAAGAATAAGGAGAAACTAGGGTGAAAGAAACTTGTGCCTTGTTTATCTACTTCGGGGGAAAAGGCAGGAAGATGTGGAATGTCCACTGTGAGCCCTCGAGCACAGGACAGGAGCGTCCAGGTGAAACCTCCCACCCCCGACTGCCCCAAGCCATGTGGCCTTGGACAAGGCACTGCCTTAGGATCCTGTGTCACTCGGAAGAACGTCTCTCAAGCAGTGGTGGCGCCTGCTCAGGCAGCCTTGCGGTGTGAGGGTTGGTTTCGTCCAGTAGGAGGAAGAGGGTCATGACGTCCCCAAGTTTGGAGGGGCTGTGGGTGGGATGAGGTGGTGCTTGTGATGTCTGCCAAGCAGTTCATCCAGGTCAGCCTGGGTTCTGGGACCTTTCCACGCGTGAGCTCCGGGACCCCTCGGAGCCAGCCCTGTCGGAGTTGAGCGAACCGCCCCGGGGGCGGGAAGCCACTTGGCCAGGGCCACTCAGCTGTGGAAACAGAGCTGAGACTTGAACTCCACAGCCTTGCTCAGGTCTGGGCTCACAGGCCTGAGAGCAGCTGGGACCACTCTGCCTGACACCTCCCCACCGCCCGCAGGAGAAGCAGGACAAGGTGGTCCTGCAGTCAGAGGTGGCCAGCCTGCGGCAGAACAACCAGCGGCTGCAGGAGGAGTCGCAGGCCGCCAGTGAGCAGCTGCGCAAGTTCGCTGAGCTCTTCAGCAGGGAGAAGAAGGAACTCTGAGGGGGAGCGCACTGGCCGCGGGCTCCTGCCCTGCTCTGTGGGCTCCTGGTCCCAGTGCCCCGCAGCCCTCTGCACGGACGGAACCCTGTTGGCAGTGCGGTCCCAGCCCGCAGGCCTGTGCACCAGTCCTCAGCACTGTCTGAGCTACCTACCTGGGGTCCCTGGGGCCACGGAGCCACCCTCTAGGACCCAGCCACCCAGAGCTGTGGGAAGACGGGAGGCGCAGGGTTGTGTGCTCAAACCCCGCTGCAGACCCCGGAGCCCACAGCTGTGTTGCTTCCGCATGAATGACAGGTCTGGCTTCGGGCCAAGCCCCTGCATGAAAGACAGCGCGAAACAAGCCCTTTCCCCCCCTGCACCCCAGAGAGGTGGGGGCCCCACAGGGCCACAGACCAGGGCTCCTTGGTCCCCAGTGTGCTAGCTGGGAAAGCATGGACATTGTCCCTCCTCAGCCCCTTCTTCCACAATGCAGTCAGGAGCACTTTCATAGAATTTAAATTATTTTCTCGGGGACCCCAGGATGGAGAGAAGAAACCCCAGCAATCAAACAGAGTCCACTGCTTTGAGAAACTCTATTTGTACAATCAGAACCATTTATATGATGTTTTTCTATCAGCTCCTTTCCTGCCGGGGGCCACAGCGCCTGGGCTTGGGGCCCACAGGCCCCTCCACCTTTGAGCTACTGACCTGGCCAGCCCCGCCTCCCCTCCCCACACCCACAACATGACCAAGCCCTGACCAGCAGCCCCGGCCTCCTCCGGGCCCCACAAGGTGCCCCCAGAGCCTCGGGACAGGGCTGGAGAAAAACAGCCTTCATCTCCTGTCTGCTTTCGTTTTCCTTTGCAAGGCTCCCTGCCCACCTCGCAGGTCCCAGCCGGAGAAGCCCCCAGACTGGCTCCTGTGCTCCCTGGGGAGCACTTGCAGTGCACACTCAAGAGACGCTGTTCTCTCAAGGCAATAAGGGGCAGCTTGCTGGGCAGCCAGGCTGGTGTGGTACTACGCTGCTCACCCAGGAAACACGAGTTCCTTTTTTCTTTAAAAACAAACAAACAAACAAACAAAAAATATATATATATATTTATTTTTTCATGTAGAGTTGGGCCAGAACAAGTCTGGATGGCACAGTCTGGATTCCCCAACCTGGAGCTAAGGATTGAGGCGTGTCCCTCGTGGACTGGGAGGCGGCTCGGGGGCCCAAGGGACAGCAGGTGGGCAGGCAGGCAGCATCCCTTTCTGGGAAGCACCAGGTAGGGAGGAGGTGGTGGCAGTTTGGGGCTGAAAGCCAGCACCAGCCTGCCTCGCCCTCGTCCACAGACCCCACCACCTTCTCTTTGGGGCCGGGAACTTGGGGGAGGGGGCTCTGGGGCTGCACCAGATGAAGGCATCAGGGAAGTGCCGGGCCCATGGGGCAGGGCCAGAGAAGAGGGCACTCACCTCAGCTCCCTATGATCCAGTCCACCTTTGGCCCCACAGCCCATCCCCAGAGGAAAACCTCGCAGCAGTGGGGACCAACGGCCCTGCCCCACAGCTGTCCTCAGCCCTGGCCAACTACTGTGATGTCTCTCCTCCCTCCTTCCCCGGCCCTGTCCTCCGGGGGCTTCTCCAGCACCCCGCCCCCACCCTTCCTCAGACCCTGACCTGGTAACCTGGAGCCTTTTTTTTTGTTTTTTTGTTTTTTTTTTAGTTGTCTCATATCTTCAGATCATTCGAATCATTATGGGGACCTAATCGTGTATATTGAGAAGTGTAAATTATGATTTTTGGTTTATTTTGTTTTTTAAGAGTTTCTGCAAAACAAATCTATTTAATTTGAGGACGATGTTTTGTCTGATGGCTGGAGAAAGCAGCAGCCTTTTTCATGTGTTGATTTGTTTCATTTGGATTTTTTTTTTTCCTTCATGGTCTCTTTTTCCTTTCCATCCCTGTCTTGAGATTTTCTGGCATGTTTCTGGAGGTTTCAAAGGAAATAAATGTTTCATAGAAATGGCTCGTGTATTCACTAGTGAGGCAGCTACCTGGAGTCAGCACTGAGCCCTCCTGTCCCCTGTCCCAAACACCTGTCACCTGCACGCACCATGCACTTCCCTAAAAACCATGGGACAGCACATCTTGCCTGCCTGTAATCCCAGCTACTCAGGAGGCTGAGGTAAGAAGAGTGCATGTTCAAGGGCACCTGGGCAACTTAGACCCTATCTAAGAAAACATAACTAGAGGACAGCAGTTTTGAAAATTTTTCTTGGAACCCAAACAACAGAAGTTCAATCCTCACGGTATGAAATGTGCTGAAATTTTAAAAAAAATTCTCAGAAGTTGTATACTGGCATAAAAATCAAACCCAGCCTGTGGATGTGTGCTGAATTGAGAAAAAAAATGCTAACTTTTGTTTTGTTTGAGACAGGGTCTTCTCTTTAGTTCAGGCTGGCCTTGAACTCATTATGTAGTCCAGACTGGCCTCAAACTCAAAGCAGTGCTCCTGTTTCCGCCTCCCAAGTGCTGGGATTTACAGGCATGAGTTACTACACCCAGCTGAGTGGCCAACTTTTAAAACTCAGGGGTTGTAATGCACCATAAAGAATGGCAAGTTTAGTTGGGCATGGTGGTGCATACCTGTGATCCCAACACTCAGGAGGCTGAGGCAGGAGGGTGTCAACTTTGAGGCCTGCCTGGACTATACAGAACTCTCAAAAACAGAAAAGCTTTCAGGGGGGGGAGTGCATGCCTGTAGTCCTAGTATTAAGAAGACTGAGGCAGCTGGGCATGGTGGCGCACGCCTTTAATCCCAGCACTCGGGAGGCTGAGGTAGGAGGAGCGTTGGGAGTTCGAGGCCAGCTTGGGCTACAACGCGAGCACAAGGCTAGCCTGAGCTGCATAGTGCGACCCTGCCTCAAAAAAACCAGGGCTGGGAGTTTGGCTCAGTGGCTTAAGCGCCTGCCCTGGCAGGTGCGAGGTTATGAGTTTGATCCCCGGTGCTGCAAAAAAAAAAAAAAAAAAAAAAAACTAGCCTGGTAGTTCTGCTTCTGACAGACTCCCAAATCAGGGGCCTCTGCCCAACTCATCTTTGCTTCTGACTCACACCTTTCCATCAGGGGAGGTGCTAAGCCCCCTAGAGTGACAGTCTCCTTTCCCCGACCCTACTTCTCCCAGAGGCCAGGCCTCAGTCCTGCGTTGCCGCCTTCCCCCGCAGGCCAGCCTGGGCTGCAGACCTGGAACGCTCTGTTCACATCTTCCCTGGCGTGGCTGGAGATGCACCAGCAACTTCCAGCTCCCGCCACATGCGCACCCACACACCCGCTCCCATCCCTTCCCCATCGTGCCCCAGTTTCTCTGGGCCTTTGGGGCCCTCCCCTACCTCATCTCAGGCTCTCTCTTCACCCAGGTTCCGTCTCCACACTCTTGCCCTCTCCAGGTTTTCCTGTTGTCCCCCTAAATCCTGCAGTCTTTTGTCCCAAAACTCTGCCTGTCCCCGGAGAATCCTAGCTCCGTCTTACCCGATGGCCTCCCTCCCTCCTTACTTTGTTGCTCGTTTGTTTCCTGGGGCTCTGGCTCCCAGCCACCTCCCTCTCCCCTAAACCAACCTCTCGTGCTTCTCTCCCAGCCACCGTGGGCTCCTCGTCCTCTGCGTGGTACTACTTTTTATTACTGTTACTTCCTCTCTCCCCCTAAATCTCCATCTCTCTGTTCTCTCCTGGCCCTCCTTCCTGTGGCCCTCCTCTCTTCTTTTCTGATTCTCTAATAAACTGTGACTTTCATCATCTTTCTCCTGATCTGTGTCCTGGTTCTCCCTCACTCTTCACCCCGCCTCACCCAAATCTGTCTCCTGCTGCCCTTGTGTCTGTTTTTCATCCTGCGCTCCCCTGCCATCTGCCTGTCCTTCACCCCATCCCCATCGTTCTTTGCCCACATCCAGGACCGGAGCCCTGGGTGTCCACCAGGCTCCCATGACACCCCTGCCCCCACCCTAGCCCAGGAGGGGCCACCACCTTCCTCCCCAGCCCTCCCTTCCCCCAGCCCTCACTCCTTCCGCCCTCCTCCCTGCCTCCCTCTGCAGCTGCAGCAGTCCGTTGCCAGGGCAACCACAGCTGGCTGGGCGGGAGCCCCCTCCACCCCATCCCCCTCTTCTCCTTTCCGGAGAGGCTGGGAGGAGCTGGGACAAAGCCAGAGGAGGCGGGTGCTGGGGAGGAGGTGGAGGTGGAGGTGGCGGCTGGCGCCGCTCACCCCCTCCAAGGCCCCGGCTCCCCTTCTTGGTGTTGCCCCACAGCAGGCTGGAGAAGGAGGCAGGCGTGGGCAGAGGGGTCAGGCCCAGTTTAATACACAGAACAAGTTAATTCACAGCAGAGGCAGGCAATGAAGGAGACTCGGTTACAAGGGGGGAGCACTCCTGGATTGGGGGAATCCCCCAAACCCACCACCTCCCCCACTTGCAGTCTCAATTTCCCTTTTTTTAAAACCCGAACAACAAACACACACAACCACAAGAAACAACCATGCCCCCTCGCTACCTCCAAAACGGCCAGTGAGGGTGGCAGAGGGCAGCCCGGCCTGGCCGGGAGGGAGAGGGGGCTGGGGAGGAGGGAGAGTCTGTTGCAGTCTGTGCTTCTCATTCCGGCGGCGGGCACCCAGTGGGGACCCACCTGGCCCCACAGCCACCCGCCACCATGGCAGCCACATGGCAGGCACTGGGTGGGCACAGGGCGGGGCTGTCAGGGAGGAGCAGGGACAGAGTTCAAAACCATGCAGTATCCACGGTGGGCACCAGGAGGGGGCGGGGTGGATGCCACGCCCACCAGCCCTGGGCACCAGGGGGAAATGGTGCCCACGTCAAGTGGGGAGGTGGGACAGCTGCAACTCCAGAAATGGGGTAGGGGCGCCAGGCAGGAAGCTGGCACAAACAGGTGCCCAGTGGATGCTTGGCAGTGCCCCCTCCACCCAGCCAGTCCTCACAGGACTCTGTATATATTAATTTCTTTTTTTTTTTTAACTTTTTGTCTTTTTCTTTAGAAAAAGGCTCTGTCCATGCCCCCAGCTGGCATCCACTACCCCCCGTGCCCGCCCAGAGGCGGGGTATGGCTTTGAGGGGAGCAGAAGCCCCTGTGCCCATTTGCCAAGGGATGGGGAGGGAGGGAGGGAAGGAGAGGGGCCGCTGGGCCCACGGGTGCCCAGGGCCAATGCTCCACTTGCGGGGGCGCGGCCCAGCTCCTCCGGGCTTCACCCCCCGCCCTCCATCGGGGGGAGCAGCCCAGGGAGGGAGAGGCTTTCCGAGGCAGGTGGGCAGCACCACCCTGGAGTCCAGGAGAACCAGAGCCAGGCCTAGGTAAGCGTGATGTAGGCAGAGGCCTTTTCTTTCAGGTGCCGAAGACAGAGGTGACAACTCCAACTCCCTGCAGACGCGCAGGAGACAGATAAGGGAGTTAGGCAAGTCCAAGAGGGCAGCCCCACCCCTTGCCCCCACAGAGGACATGGTTTTCCCCACCAGGAAGATAACTCCAACCAGCCACCCCACGTGCGCCCACCTCTCTCACCTTCTGGGGGCTCCGCCATGGGGGGACTCAGGCAGTACATGTGGTAACCCCGATCGCAGTCATCACAAAAGAGCAGCTGGTCCTGGGGGGTGAGACCCGCCCAGCTGGCACCCTGGGGGTACGGGCACCAGAAACCGGGGTGGGGGGGCTGGGGCAGGGGCTAGGTCAAAGGGGCTGGGGGAGATGGTCCCTTCCAACACAGTAACTGCATCATGGACTCGCTTGGTCACAGCCACCCTGAGGACGGACAGCCTACAATTCCTGTTCGGAATTTCCTAAGATGGGAGCATTACATGATACTAAGATGATCTCCTCTGACCAGCTGTGATATCAGTGGGTGTGGGTTCAAATCCTGACTCTACATCAGGTATGGTGACACACCCCCGTAATACCAGCATTTGGGAGGCTGAGGCAGGAGCATTGCTGCAAGTTCAAGGCCAGCCTGAGCTACATAGTAAGATCCTGTCTCAAAACAAACTCCCGCTCTACCATTTTCTTAGCTGTGTGACCCCTGGCGGGTCATTTTCCCGCTCTGAGTTGTTTCTTTGTGAAGTGGGAAGAGGAGTACTGTACCTACCTGGCAGGGTACATGAGAGGTGTCAGAGATGCAGGCTCAATAAAGTGCCAGGCTCAGTGAATGGGCACTGACAATAACAATTAGGCCCGTTACTGGTGTCCCCAGAGGGGAAGTTGAGGGTCCAGGGGAGAAGTGGAGGGCTGGGCTATGTCTGGGAAGGTGGGTGGCCACTCACGTCGTTCTCTGAGGTGCCGCATAGGCTGCAGGATTTGCACTCGATGCACTGCCAGCGGTAGGTCCGCACAGCCGCCGTCATGTTCACCGTGAACTGTAAACACGAGGGGTGTCCTGGGGGCCAGGGGGCAGGGATGCCATTAGGGAGTCATCGGGGTCCCCCTCGGGCCCCCAGTGGCTCACACTGACCCCTGGAGAAGGAATGGTGGCAACCCCTCCCCTTCAGTGGTCTACAGCCTGACCCTGCCCCTGCAGGTGACGCCCAGCGAAGGCACTCAGAGCCACAGTACCAGGCCACCAGTCTCCCACCCAGCTACCATAGCAACCACACTCTGATCCCCAGAATACTATGGCAACGGCATTCCATTACCCAGGGTACTGTGGCAACCGCTGTCTACCACCCACAACACGGTGGCAACCACAGTCTGTTAACCACCGTGCTGAGGCAGCCACATTCCATTACCCACAGTGGAATGGCAAACCGAGCCTGCTAACCACAGTAACATGGCAACCACATTCTCCCAGCCACAGTGCCATGGCAACCACCTTCCACAACGGCTCCCCACACTCGATTCCACACAGCCAAAGTCCATTCCACATGATGCCCCAGCAACCAAACTAATAATACTTGCAATGCCAATCTATTAGTCACTCTACTGCCCCTGTGCAGACACCTGAAGCCTGCAGTGCCTGATCCCCACAGCCACCTTCCGTGGTATACAGTCACTGCCCCTATGCTGCAACAGCTACATTCCATTATATTGAATTGCCATGACAACCACATGTCACTACCCATGATGCCATGGCAACCACAATTCATTACCCACCGTGCTGAAGCAACCAGTCTATAACCCACGAGTCCACCATGGGAAACCACATTCTATTAACCACAGTTCTACAGCAAACACATCCTGTTATCCACCGTGCCCAGGGAACAGCAATCCATCACTCCCATACTCAACCCCTTACCCACAGTGCCTTCGCAGCCTTCTCTCTTATTTTTGGCAGGTGCTAGGGATGAAGCCAGGACCTTGCACATGCCGTGTTAGATAGGTGATCTACCCTTGAGCTATGCTCCCAGGCCTTCTCACTACTCCTAAAAGCCATAAGCATATATATACCATGACAACTGCATCCCATCATCCCCAGAGCGCCACAGAGCCCGATTTGTTTCCCACAGTCCTTAGCAGCTGTATCAACTCCACTGCTCTGCTTAGCCACAGTGTCCTCACTCCCCTGCCTCCCATCTTCCAGATCTGGACTCCTGGGTGCCCTCTCCTCCCAGCCCCCAGAAACCTCCGAGGGTGGTGTTACCTGATCGCCCACAGTCTGCACAGGAGATGAGGTCCTCAGGACACCCGGTCTTCTTGGAGCCACCCAGGCAAAAGTCACAGTAGCCATTGGGGATGACAGTGCCATCAGGTGCCTTCTTGGCTGAAATACAGCAGGCGGGTCAGCCCGAGGCAGCAGGGACACGGGGGAAAGGCTGCTGCAGCAGGAAGAGCAAAGGGAGGCGTCCCTACCTGTGTGTTTCCTTTGTGCCTCGGGGACCCAGGCCAATTCTTTGTAAAACTCTGGGGGTGGGGGGACAGAGAGGGGCTCTCACCACAGGCAAGGCTCCACCTGTCCCCAGCCTCAGCCCCAGGGTGGGCCCTCAGTCTGACACGGAGGTGGGGAGAGACAGTAACCACCCTGAGCTGTGGCCAGTAGCAAAAAAAGCTGGTTCTCATCAGGACCCCCAACTCTTTGGGACAACTGACATGTCCTCTTTACTGGGTAAAAATTTGGTGAATAAATACAGCTTTAGGAACTCCCCATGCCCTTCTGGTGACATATCTCCCAGCCAGCCACCCCTAACTAAGCCTGGCCTAGGTGGAAATTTAGTAGATACCGCTGGCCAGGACTTGGTTTGGTACCAGGAATTGAACTCACAACCTCATGCTTACCAGGCAGGCGCTTATGCCTCTGAGCTAAATCCCCAGCCAAGACTTGGTTTGAAAACACATTCAGAAGAAAACTTGGAAGCACAGAGAGGGTTGGGGTGCAGTGGGCCTGGCGTGAGGACTCTGCCCTCTCCCTCCAAGAGATGAGCGAGAGACTGCTCCCCTCCCCCGCTGTTCAGTGTCAGGGCTGGCACGGGCTGGGGACCAGTGGGTACCAACGATTCTGAGCCACCAACTCTGTCCCTTGGCTAAAGTGGAGCAGGCAACGGAGAAAGGGAGGCTTGGGGAGGGAGGGGAGTCATCTATCACCCCCTCCCCAAGCTCTAATTGAAACAATAAATCAGACCCAGAAATATTACGCCCGGCCGAGAGTGAGGGAGATGGTTGGTTGCCATGGCAACCCTAGAGCCAGCATCCCCATAGTCAGTGGGGGAGGGAACAGCTGAGCTGGAGATTTTCCAGAAATGTCTAATGTGCCCCCCTTCTCCAGAGCCGCCACCAGGCTCCTCAGCCTGCCCCCCCCACCCACCCAGGGAGCCCTCACCACCCAGACCAGGTCCATGAGCTCACGTTTGTGGTTGTTTTTCCGGTGGAAGGGCAGGGCGTGGCGCTCAGCGTGCTCCTCCCCCTCCTCCTCAGCCAGGTGGGTGTGGGTGTAGTGGTAGCTGAGGCCAGGCCGGTTCTTATACCGTTTCCCACAGACTGGAGGACAAGTGGATAGCTGTCAGGTTCCTGTCCTTGCCGCCTCCACCCTGGCCTCCAGGATCACACCACCCACCACTGCCAGAGACCTGCAACCCCCACCCTGGGCCAGGACAGGGGGTTCGGGTGGAGGTGGGGCAGGCTGCAGGGGGATGGGAGGTCTCCAGGCCCCCCTCTCTCTTTCCCCCTCTGCAGGACTCACTATCACAGACATACGGCTTGTCTCGGTCCTCCAGGGAAGTGGTGTCCTGGCGTTTCCGGAGGCCCCCGATGCCATATGCCTAGGGGAAGGGTCAGCAGTGAGGGGCCAAGAAAGCAAAGAAATGGAGCTTTCATTATTTGGACAAGAAAGTCAAAATTGCACAAAACAAAACTTGGATTTATGGGTGTGGGGGTGTGGATCGGTGGTAGAGCAAGGGTCTGGGTTCCATCCCTGGCACCACAAAAAACAAATAATAATTGCAAGGCATGGTAGCACCTGCTAGTAATCCCAGCACTCAGGAGGCTGAGACAGGTTTGTAAGTTTGAGGTCAACCTAGGCTATGTAAAGCCAGCCTGTACTACATAGCAAGACTATCTCTAAAAAGCAAATACTGGTAAAAATCTTCCCCTGAAGCTGGGCATAGTGGGCACACCTGTAATCCCAGCACTCACTTCCTAGCTATGGAAGTCCCTCTCAGGTTGTTTTCCTATCTGTAGCAGTTATAAAGACAGTTCTAATTCACTGCACAATCTCTGTTTTGCAAATGGTTTATGCTACAGGAGCCTCAGGTTCCTCATCTGTAAAATAGGTACGTACAAACTGCTCACCCCTTTAAATTGCCCTGGGGGACTAAATGAGGTCACACTTGTGACTGAGGCTGACGCTGCACATGTCCTCTGTCAATGGGATCTATCACTTCGGGGAGGAGGAGGAGAAGCTTCAGGTGGTACCTTTCCTTTGGCCCTGTTCTTCCTCCTGGGAATGTCATCCTCCAAGTCTTCCACCTCGAGATCATGTGGGAACTCCAGCAGCTGCTGTTTCTGGGCATCAGGGAGATTAGGGTCAAGAAAGTAAGGGGCCTTTGGGGAGGCTGAAGCAGGAGGATTGCCATGAGTTCAAGGCCAGACTGGGCTACATAATGAGGTCAAGGCCAGTCTGAACTGCATAGTGAGACCCCATCTCAATAAAACAAACTGAAAAAGCAGCAGAATTGCTGCAAGCTCAAGGCCCATCTGGGGCACATAATGAGTTCCAGACCAGCCTAAACTATATAGCAAGACCCTGTCTCAAAAAACCAAAACTAAGCCGGGTATGGTGGCACACACCTGTAACCCCAGCACTCAGGAGACTGAAGGAGGAGGATCACTGAGTTTCAGGCCAGCCTGGGTTACATAAGCATGTTTAAGACCAGTGAGACTCTGTCTCAGTAAACAAGCAAAAAGAAAAAAAAATGTCAGGGGGCCTATCTGCTACAGATGGGGGGTTTCAGGAGCATGGTGTACAGGTGGCAGGAATGAGAAAACTTGCAACCAGGGTTCCCAGGGGGTGATCTTACCTGACAGTCCATAATGGTCTCCTCCTCCTTCAGCTCAACCTTCTTCTCCCCTGTCTCAGCACACAGCAGAGCCTCAAGGACGGGCCCTTCCGGGAGACCACCCTCCTTCTTCAGGGGTGCCTCACAGTCTGGGGACAAGCCATGGAGGGAGTGTCAAGTGAGGAAGTTGTCCTCAAACATCCCAGGTTGAGGGCCGGGGATTTAGCTCAGTGGCCTAATCGCCTGCCTGGCAAGTGCAAGGTTGTGAGTTTGATCCCCAATACCAAAAAAAAAAAAAAAAAAACACTTCCCAGGTTGGGGACCATGCTTGTGGTAGGAGAAAAAGGCTTTCTTTCCCACACTCAGCAAACAACTAACATGAGGACTCAACCATACACACTAGAAAGGATCCCTACAACCTGTGGTGTCCCAGCTGCACCCCCAGACACACTCAGAGGAGACATGGGCAGAACTTTGGATATACCCAGAGACCCTCAGAACAACACAGACCATCAGCCATGCCCACCCCCTCACAAGTATCTACATCACATGGAGGCAGGGGAAACCCCAGCCAGACTCTCAGATATCCCACTTAGATACACACACTCAAATACAACATGCGTGTCCACACAGGGGAGACACAGACCCATCATCTGCAGCAGAGGACACGGGAAGGAAGAGACATAACCAGACCCGCAGATACACCTAGTCACCCAGTAGAGCTACAGCCAGACCCTTGGATAGATCCATACAGACTCAGAAAGACAGACCTGTAGACATAAAGCCAGCCAGGGCCTATGCTGCACCTGAACCCTTACAGACACAGCAGGGGAAACTCGCTTAGATGGATGTGTGGACATACACAGGGACAAGACAGGCAGTCCCACTGAGGCAGTCAGATACGCACAAGAAAACACAGTCAGATGAGTACTCCACCACGCCCAAACCATACAGACACCTGGCAGGGGCAGAGAAAGAGCTTGTGTCTCTAATTTTCCTGGAAACGGTCAAACACTAAGTCCAGACACCGTGTCAACAGCACACGTGACCAAAAATCCTCATAATACGCCAGACACACAAGGAAAGAGATGTTCCCAGACACTCTGAAGTGTATCTGATATACCCAGAAACACTCCTGAAAAGCCACACACTCTGACAGACCAGAGACAACCCCAGAAGAAACACACTTTCTGACACACCTGATACCTAGAAAGAGACAGAGTACAGAAAGTTTAACACTAGATATGGACACATCCAATTTCTAGTACATGTGCTGCCAAAGCAAGCACTGGACACATCCAAACACACACAGATCCAAGCAGGTGGACACCCTCAGGAACCCACAGAAAGAGATATATCCAGACCGGATGTGTCCCAGCTCACTGGCAGGGGATGCAGCCGGAGGCCAGAGACACCATATACCTAGACACACCTAGCATTCATCACCATGTCCTCCATTCACCTGGGCTCGCGTTGGGGAAGACACAGTCCGGGGCTCAGTGACTGAAAGCTGTACTACCTCTGGGATACACCCCAGACACACACAAGGGGCTCTGATGTGGACGGGGCCACAGCAGGCTCAGCAATGCAGCTCCACCCACCGATCTTGTACTCGCAGGGCCTGAGTCTGGGGTCCTCTAGGATGTTGAGTCTCCGTTTCTTTCTCCAGCAGCGAGCGGGATACGTGTAGATCTGTCCCGGGGCCAAACCTGGTGGTAGAAGAGCGGTAAGGAGGAGGCTAGAGCGCTGAGCCGAGCCCAGCCCCGCCCCGCCCCGCCCCGCCCCGCCCCGCCCTCCTGGCGGTACCCGGCCCGCGGTGGGTCTTCTCCATCCAGATGTAGCAGTTATTCTGGGCCACACCGGTCTGCGAGTCGAGGAAAGGCAGGCGTAGACTGCGCTCGGCGCACAGGCGCGCGTTGTAGCTGCGGCAGTGCTCGATGGCCTCGCGGTAGAAGTCCTCGCCTAGGCTGCGGGGCGAGGAGCGGGCGGGCGGCTGTCAGCAAGGGCGGTGCGGGAAGCCCGGCACCCTCCCTCACCGCGACCTGGCCTCCAGCTTAGCCCCTCCTGGACCCAGAGTGGGGGAGGGGACCCCGGCCCGGGAACGGAGCAGGCCTCCCTCGATGAAGTGGATGTACATGATATAGAAACAGACAAAAACACAAGAAGACCCAGCCATACACCATCTCATTCAAACACACCACACAAATCGCAGACACACGGGATTCACACACAAAGAGAGACATACCCCAACACTCACAAAGAACACACAGACAAACCTCGCACACATGAACACACAAGTATCTCCTGAAAAACACAAATATCCCAAGTAACATAGTGTGGAAACAGACCACACAAATATCTACGCACAAAATACACATCATAAATCCAAAGACACACAATATAAACAGATGACTCACAAAGGCACACGACATGGAAACATCATACACATACACACACACATTCATGCATCCAAAGACACAGTTACACAAATGTCAAAAAGCAGGAACTACAGAAACAAATTATCCACACATGCACTTCACATACATATCCAAATACAACACAACACAAACCACACAGGGGACACACAGTACACAATACAAAGAAATCACACATATTTTACAGAGGCACACACATATTCACAAAGACACATAACACAGAAACCAGTATCTAAAATACATACCCACAGATACCTGTATATAAAACCATAGGACCAGTCAAATCCACCCGTAGTTACACAAAAAATTCACACACAAAAACAGGCATCCCTTCATACTCAAAGACACAGAGAACAAGACAAATGATGCATAGTTCCAGAGGCCATGTGTATACACTCGAAGTCCCAAATATCCAAAGATACGTAGTGTAGAATTTTTAAAAAATCCTATACGTATGCACACATGTCTCCAACATCTCAAAAGCAGAACCACAAATAAAGTCAGACACACATACTCCACATCCCAAGACAAAGGTAGTGTGGGCTACACTGGCGTTTACGGAGGCCCCAGTACCCCCTGGCCATTTCACCCTCTCCCAAAGCCGTAGGTCCCGGGGCGGGGACTATGACCCCCTTGCCCCAAACGAACCCAGAGACCCCCCACACGCTCCACCCTTCAGGAACAACGCGTCGGACACCATTATTGCCAGAGACCCATAGTCACACATACTCGCACCCCCGTGCAGGCTGGCACACGGTGACAGCCCCCCTGACATCCCATCGGCCCCACCCCCAGCCGCCACACATTCACACACATGCCCGCGCAGACCCCCCCGCGCGCCCTCCCACGCCTCGCACCGGCCCGCACCACCTCAGGGGGCCTGGGATGACCGTGGCCATCTTGCTCCCCGGGTCCTGCCCCCAGCAGGTCCCCGCTGGGTCGGTCCTCCCAGCGGTCGGGCGGGCGCAGAGGCCGCCCATCCATTCATTCCCGAGGGGCGGGAGCACGCGGGCCACAGCCAATCACGAGAGTGGGGCGTGACGCCCGAGGCATGCTGGGAGTCGTAGTCCCAGGCGGAGGCCAGCCGACGGTGGCGGGGAGCACGCACTCACACACGTCCTTGTCCCACGTGCGCACACGCCTGCATGCACACCAGGCCTCGCGCACACCCGCACGTGGCAGTTTACACACATTCACACATAACTTGCACCCTTCCACTTATGCCCACTTACTCCTTCACACCGCTACGTACGCGGGCACGCTCTTGTGCCAGGAGACTCAGACACCTCACAGGTAGGTACCCACACAGACCTCGCACCAATATGCCCGTGCCGACGTCAGGCTTACTGCCACCACGCCTTCCCCAGGCCCTCCCAACTCCGGGGTACCCTACCCTGCTGTCTCAGGCCTGTCTGTAGCCCCAGCGACTCTCAGTGAGCCTGCACTAACTCCATCCTCAGGCCTGAGGGCAGGGGTGCTGGAGAGAAAGAGCTGCAGCCAACCCCTCCTGACTTCAAATCCTAGCTTGGTCACTTGCTGGAAGGTGACCTTGGGCAAGTGGCTTAACATTTTTGATCCTCTGTTTCCTCATCTATAAAATAAGCATGATAAATGGGTGTGATGACCCAGGCCTATGACCCTAGCATTTGAGAGGCTGAGGCAGGAGGCTTGCAAGTGGAGGCGGTCTGGGCTAATCAATTTACCAAGACCCTGTTGCAAAATGAAAAATACAAAAAGGCTGGAATTCAGCTCAGTATGAAGGAAGGTCCTAGGTTCATTCCCCAGTACCACACTAAATAAAATAAATAAAAAGAAAGAAAGAAAGATAATGGCTTATCAGACTGTTGAGAGAATTACATGAGTAAATATAGGCAAAGTGTTTTAAAAGGTACCTGGAGAGCTGGGCGTGGTGGCGCACGCCTTTAATCCCAGCCCTCGTAAGAGGAGCGTTGTGAGTTTGAGGCCGGCTTGGGCTACAACGTGAGCGAAAGGCCAGCCTGAGCTACATAGTGCGACCCTGCCTCAAAAAAAACCAGGGCTGGGAGTTTGGCTCAGCGGCTTAAGCGCCTGTCTGGCAGGTGTGAGGCTATGAGTTCAATCCCCGGTGCCGCAAAAAATAAATAAATAAATAAATAAAAGGTACCTGGAAGGGCCAGGCATTGTGGCACACACCTGTAAGCCCAGCACTCAGGAGGCTGAGGCAGGAAAATGCTGTGAGTTTCAGGCCAGCTTGGGCTACATAAACCAGTTCAAGGCCAGCCTGAACTACACAACAAGACTCTGTCTCAAAGCAAAAAAAGGTACCCGGAAAGGTTTGGGGAACCACACAGTTCAGTGGTAGAGCAAGTATTATCATGGCCCTGGGTTCAGTCTCCAGTGCCAATAAAGAAATGAAGCTGGGTGTGATGGTGCACGCCTGTAATCCCAGCACTCAGGAGGCTGAGGCAGGAGGATCGTTGTGAGTTCGAGACCAGCCTGGGCTACAAAGTGAGTTCAAGGCCAGCCTGAACTGCATAGTGAGACCCTGTCTCAAAAAATAGGGTTGGGGATTTAGCTCAGTGGCGTAAGCACCTACCTGGTAGGCACGAGGTTGTGAATTCAATCCCTGGTACCGAAAATAAATAAATAAATAAAACCTAGCAGATAATGAGTGCTGAATACATTTATTCCACAGAGAGGATCTGATGTGTATAAAGAGGATCTGATAGCTACTGAAACATAAAATAGTGACACTATTATTAGAAAAAAGACTGCCAGAGCCTGGCGTGGTGGC
>RJWM01020754.1:0-36620 GCA_004363535.1 Dasyprocta punctata | reverse complement strand
TTCTGCCATTGTTGCTTCATTTGTTTTATTGGCTCAGAAAAAAATGCTATCATATCTTTGTTCTTCCTCAATAACTGATTGTTAAGCACTTACTATGGAAAGTGCTTAGCCTAGAAAATATTGATGATGAAGGAAGTTCCTCTTGTGTCTGTTTTAAGACCAATAACCTGCTCAGTACTCAAATGTTGTTTCTGTGAGAAGTAGCGTATGGATACGGAGTGGGACGCGTTGTGCATGTTAGCATTGTTACGAGCTGCGTGAGTAACTCCAGAAAGCGAGGGGAGGGGGTGTGAGCCTGACCTGCAGCTACTCCAGATGAGTTAGAAACTGTGGGAAACAAGCTGATTCCAACCATGGGGGGAAAAGTCATAATTATGCTTTGTTTTTATATAGTGCTTTTCAGACATGACTTCATTATTTATCAGAACATTCTTCTGGGTATAGGTAGCAAGGGTTTCTTCAGTTTATAGAGGCATAAACTTGGGCATGAAAAGATTAATTGATCTCTGTTGGGCAGAGGAAATCTGCACTGAAGGAAAAGAGAGAGCAGCTTTCTACGAAGGAATCCGGAGCTGGTTCCTGCTCCAGGGCCTGGCGACCGCACTGATGCTCACCTTTGCCACAGCACCGCGTCAACCATCTTCATAACACTGCTGCAAAACTTTCACATTTTTGTTTGTTGTTCTGTGCTAACGCAGTACACTCTCAAGGAACCATTAATTGTCTGTGTAGCATGTTGCTTAGACATTAACAGAGAAAAGCTGAAAATCACTAATGATGCTTACATTTAATTCAACAGGGCACAAAGGCCAAGGCTAGGAATCACACTTTCTTACTCCCAGTTAGTGCTATTTAATGCCAGAGAGAAGCATAATTAGAGATACCTCAGAAGCTGGTGGTCTCAATGTGATCTGCTAGCGTAACTAAATCATCCTCATAAAAATATCTTTAGCAGATTACTTTATGTGTGAAATTTTCCCTGTGTGAATGTACTTTCTCCACTCCCACTAACCTCTCTTCAATTCATACATTCATTAATTCATTCATTTAACAAATATTTATCCACTGTCTGTATTTTGCCTGGAAACTGTGTCTAACATTAAAGATCTGGTGCCTAAGATAGACACGACCCATACTCTGAAGGAATCTATGGCCTCTAATTCCCACAGCAATCAGACAGACATCACAACGAAGGAGCACGGGGTCAGGGAGACCGAGGAGGGCGTCTGCCAACAGACTGCAGCCCTGGGCGGCACGGCCCTGGCGCAGATGATAAGGATGTTTTCAAGAGAGTTCGAGTCTTTGCTTTTGGTTTCTTACTCTTATTGCTTTATTTTTTTACTGACCAATTGTGAAATTATTTACAATTAAAACCAAGAACACTCTGCAACGTTTCTTACAGTATGCAGTGTTTTCTTACACACATGGAGGGGGGTGATTTCCTGTCCCCAGGGGTTCTGGATTGTGTGACCTTTGCCACATTGTCTTGCTTTAGTTTCCTGGATAATGAAACAGGATGGTGGTGCCTGGTCAGTGCGTTGTGTGCTGAATGGGATCACATACAAGAAACTGGGGCTCTCAGTCCATTGGGGTTTACGGTCATGATCATCTTCGGAAAAGCTGTCCTGAGAGAAGCAGTTACTCTGCTGTGTCCTGCATGCTTGACGGGGAAGGAAAATCAGGAGCTGGGACTTCAGTCCTTGTGTAGGGCCCCTCTCACAGGTGGTTTCCCCAAGGAAATGACAAGAACAGAAGCCGGCCACCTTAGGGTTGAGGGGCTTGAACTTGATTTTCAGAACAAAGGGGAAAACCTGAAGCAGAGGAGCTACCCAGTTTGCGTGTTCAAAGTCCACCTTGGCTGCCTGAGGGAGGATGCAGAGGTCCAGCAGATGGAGGGCGGCAGTGGCCAGCAGGTTCGGCTGGGAGCCCAGGTGGACACTGTAACGGTGCGGTCAGTGCTGGCGGCAATGGGAAGAAGCAAGTAGACCCACAGCTGCTGGGCTGAGCAGGAAAGAGGGGTTGAAGCTGTCTCTCGGCCTCTGGTTTGTGTTGTGTGCTTCAGTTAAGCAGGAGAGACTAGGATTTGTGCAGGGCCTCGGATTTCCTTGGCAGGGGGAGGGTGCGAAGGGCCAGGTTTTGATGGGATGGGTTTGAGGGGCCCCGGGGACATTGAGGCAGAAACAAGATCCGGTGGACACGTGGCTTCAGAGGTAACCTCGGTGTTTATCTACCTCCAGGGAATTTTCCAAAGCCACCTTGACAGAGGCCACCTCGTCACTCTGGATGCCTCTTTCTGCCCGTGAAACTGGAGAAGCTTATCCCAGTGTCTGGATTTGAAGTTCCACAGAAAACACTACTGAATTATTGAGTAGTTTGATTTTCTTAAAATCTCAAATTTCGAAGGTAAATTTAAAAGTAATGATCTTTTCTGAGACTGTAGGATGTTTTATTTAATCCCACTTTCACCAGGTAGTGCACTGATCTGTTTCAGTGCAACTCACTTTTTGAAATTCAGCGTTTCCCTGACATTATGAAACTGATACTTGCCTTGACAAACAACAGGTGTCTGATGAGGGAGGCAATGTCTTCGATGTTAGCCCGGAGCTCTGATGATTGCTCTAGCCTTTCTGATATGAGTTCAAACCCCATCACTCATCCATTCGGTCTGCACGCAGATGTGGCAATGTGACAGTGATTCAGCGCCCTTCCTTACAGAGATGGCAGTGAAAGAAGAAGGAAGGCAGCGAATGGTGATAGATCAGATGACTATGAACCCTTGGTGGAGACATTAAAACTGAGAAGATAGAAAGGAAACATGAAGAGAAGGGGTGCTTCTAGTGTCCAGTGGGATGCTCAGGAAAGCTTTCCCAGGAGGACAACATTGGAGAGTCACCCTAAAAGAGATGGGGGAGGGCCTGAGCAGCTCACGGGGAGGGGTGCAGAAGGGCAAAGACCCTGGAGTCCAGATCTCCACCGTGAGCACGCCAGGGTCCCGGAGCGGAGGAGGTGAGGAGGACAATGGGAGCAGGAGACGCTGCAGGATGAAGGAGGCAGGGATTGCAAATTGCATAAGGTTCAGGGCACTAGGGGAAAGAATTCATGCGGACTTTTCCTAATGGTGTGACGTGTTCTAACTTGTGCTTTTCACAGATCATTCTGGTTGCTGTATTAAAAATCGGTCATCAAATGTCAAAACAGAAGCAGGGAAAATTGCAATAATTCAATAAAACTGACAGACTTCTGCTGGGATGATTAATTCTAGCAGGCCCAGAATCTGTCCGGGCTGTTTTGCTGTGGATGGCAGCGAATGGTGATAGATCAGATGACTATGAACCCTTGGTGGAGACATTAAAACTGAGAAGATAGAAAGGAAACATGAAGAGAAGGGGTGCTTCATGTTATGGGATTATTCCGTGAGCTGGAGTAATCATGTCAGAGCCTGAGCCCGGGGTGTGCAGGATGATTCCTACCCACTTGGCAGTGGGATCTTGTGTGTTGTCACAGTAAGACAAACACCTGCACCCCGGTGTCAGTGAGACCTCACATACCCTCAGACAGGAGTGCTAGGTACATAGCATAAGTGCATATGTCTGCACAACCAGCAAAGTGGAAAAAGCCCCCATGAAAAATCCAGACTAGGGAACCTTGTCCAAAGGGTGACCTCTGATGTCTTCAGCCTGGGCAGTGGAAAAGACAGAGTTAGAAAAAATGACTGAGGTTGAGCCTAATTTGCATTCATTTAATTAAAAGAAAGGAAAACAAATTGAAGACATTGGGTACAGACAGCTCTTCTGGAAAGATTTGTTATAAACAGAAGCAAAAAAAAAAAAAGAGAGAGATTTGTTGAGAGATGCATGAAAGTGCAAGCGTTTAAGAGAGCTGGTGGTAAAGGTAGAAGAGGACAATTCTTTTGCTTTAAAATGTTTTGAAAACTTCTTTAGGGAAATCATTTCCCTTTCTCCACACTAACCACATACATTTTGTTTTTTACTTTTTACCACATACATTTTAAACACAGACAAAATGTAAACTATTACTTCATTTGGAATATTATGGCTCTGCACCCTGTGACTCTGGGCCCAGTGTTAATCCAGGAATTCTGTGGATATCATGATTCCTCAAACAAATGTCATTTCTAAACTCAATGAATCAAACCTGCTAATAATGTTGCTATTGCTCGTTAACATTTATTCTGTTTGGTATTTATATTTCATCTGGAAGTCTTTTGCACACAATCTGGGGTGACTTTTTCTTGGTTGGAAAGTGAAAAACTTGGGAAACTACTTAACTGTAGTGTGGAAGGTGATGAATAAATATTTGTTAAATGGCTGAGCAAGTCCAGCTATGGATGCGTGAGAGAGCAAAGGGCCCATGCATGGCTCATGAATGAATGAGTGAATTTATTAGGGCCTGTACAATGCACAAAGTGTTTCCTGTAAAACAGAGAGCAAATTGTGACTCTTAGGATTCCTCTTATTTGTTAATATTGTAATCCCAAATAATGAATATTGTAATCCAAGTATTGTCATTCCTTTCCCAGTCTTCCTCACAATCCAAAAAGTTTTATTTGTCATCCCATTGAGATGATATTGGAATCCCAGCAAGTTAATTTCAAGCTACCACCTCCAATGCAACCCACGGTGAGAGTAAAGGCACCAAGACATATTCAAAGTTAAGGGCAGCCAAGGGGTCCTCAGCCCGATCCAAGTGAGGATATACAGACAAAAAGCTTGATCCAAGGCCTCTCTCAGAATTTATTATCTTGTCCAGAAGCGGGTGGCTCGAGAATGAATGACAGTGAGGGTGGTGAGTAACTTGAGCTGGCTGGCCAGGTGGGGAGAAAGGAATCTTTGCAAAATGCAGGGGGAATGACACACAGCAGGATCAATCTGCATAATTCAATTAAGGTAGTAACTGAATTGCTTTTGGAGGCTGGGGCTTCAGTTTCTGATATATAAACTTTCTCGCGCCCTGGGGACTCACAGCCTCTTTAGTTCGAGGCTCATACCCAGTTAACATTCCTGGAGCTGAGTGGCTCTACCATCCTGCTGTGCTCATATCTTTTACAAAGGCACCATGGAGGAAACAGGAGACTGTCAGAATGGCCCCAAAGATTACATATCAGTACTGCAGCTGACCTTATTTGCATTACTTAGAGTCAACTGAAGAGAGAAAGAAATACCATAGCCAGCTCTGTATATATCAGTACATGGAAATAAGACTCGATTTAACTAATGTTGCAGCAATTGTTCTGCATTCAAGGAGAGGTGCCCAAGTTGCCTTCTACAGTTGACAGGAGTAATGCAGGGAGACACAGAGTCAGGGCACTGTTCTAAAACAAACCATGTGGGTAGAATTCAGGGCAGAACGCAGCTGCCCTTCCAGGAGCCGTGATTGTGTGTGTAGGGGTCACTCCCCCATACAGTGGAGTCTGCAGTTAGGGTTAGAGCAGAATGAAGCTGCTGGAGAGTGTCCTGTCTGAAAAGAGGGCGGAGGTCATTTCTTTCCTTCTGTGAGTCATGAACTCAAAATCTTTTCCCTCCCCTTCCTACACCTTCCCAGGCTCCGCCACACACACAGGTCCCCAGGCCTTGGTGAACCGAGTGATTTATATGACCTCAAACAAAGGATGCGGCTGTTCTCGAGGGCATTTTCAGACAAGCAGTTTCTCCACCCACCTGTCTCCCAAGGTGATTCCTTAACCAGGTAGCAAATGAGGCGTGGGATGTAGACAAATACCAAAAAGGCATTTTAGAGAGGTTAACCTTACACTGAGGGAAGAGAGGAAAAGAATTCAAATTCCTATATCCTTACATGTATGCATAGATATAGATAGATGATAGATAGATCAATAGAGAGATAGATAGAGACAGAACTCTCCAATATAGAAAAGGCTTCCAAAATCACTTGTTAATTTTAGACTATTTAAAACATTTCCTTCTCTTCCTTACTTCCCAGTTTGGTAGTGAATGTGTGCCAATTCTCACAGGATTCAGTTTTTGTATTTTTTAATAAATGAAGTGCCTCTAAAAATACAATGGTGTAGAATTTGCTCAAAGAACCCAGTTCTAACACCAAGCTTCCACACTTCCCACAAAGCCCACAAGCAGGCTACTAACCAAGTCGTTGCAAAACAGTCTTTGATACTTCCTATTCTCTACTGAAGGCTTGTCTCTTCAATCAAAGAGAACAATCTTGCCTTCTCTAGCAAAAAGAAAATTAAATTAAATTTTAAAAGAAGGCAGTTTGTTGTTTGTCCTTAGACAATAGACCTTGGACACCAGGCGGGAAATGACATAAATCCAGAGAGGAAAGATATAGGTCAGAATTTTCCAAGTTTTCCCCACAGACCTCTAGCCCAGCCAGATGATCTGAGAAAAGAATGTTCCATTTGTAGCACCCTATATTCGGTCCTCTTTAGGGGATATGGGATACTCACTAAAATAGTAAAGACCCCCAAATCCTAAAGCAAAGAAACCCACTTTGCCTGCTTTAATTTGTGTCTCTAGCAAGTCTTTTTAGGTGCAGTGCACATCATCACCCTGCAGAGCTAGTGCCCTGGAATATGCTGGGGTACAGATAAGGCAAAGGTCCCCGTGCTCCCGGAGTCAGGCCCTGGGGATACGGAATCACTTAGGGATAATCAAAGCCTTTGGTTGAAAACCACAACCTTCTGATGCTCAGAGGACGGAAAGAAGAAATTACAGAGGCCTAGCCCTCCGTAGCACTTCGGGGTAGTTGGGATTAGAAAGAACTAAAAAGAAGACAAGAAACTGGAAACAAAAGCTTAATAATTAAATCCACCAGACTATTTTAATTCATCTTTCTGGTGGTATTGGACAAAACTTTTCTAGGATAAGTAGTATTAAGACCATAGTGTTTTCCACTAACCCTGGAACTCCTGAACCCTGAGATCCATCTGCCTTTGGAAAATTTTATTTTTCCGGGATCTTAATGGGGAGAGTAGACAGGCTCACAAACTTCTTGGACCTCATATTTCTCTTACAAAACAATAATTTGTTGAATTAAGTGCCAGCGAAACAGATGGCTTACATTTCCCTCACAATGTGCACAAATTAAAAAATTAAAGACAAAAAGTACTTGTAAAACCAGCTTTGTATTTTGCTGGGTCTAAAACATTTAGGAAAATGGTTTGAGATGTTTGGCTAAACCTCAATGCCACCAGGCCCGCCTGGCTCCAGACAGGAAAGCCATTGACTGAAAGTTTGCTTAAGCAAACAGATGGCTGTGTGGTTTGTAACTAACTTCACAGAAGTGCACCACGGAAAGTCCTGCTTCTTCAGCGTGCTTCAGACTTCTGCAAAGGTGGGGTGAGGTCCACCTCTAGGACACTTCAGAAAGAAAGTAAACCCAAGAAATTAACCCTCTAGGGGGATATATTATGTCATTATAAGGTAATAGAGGGAGAAAGGAGTAAAATCGGGAGGATAAATTTTGCGAATAGCCTGCATTTCTGCACCAAAGGATATTATTGAGATGCTTTTTTAGAGTTACAGGTAATTTCATGTCACACGTTTATTGGTAAAAGCTAAGATTTTGTGTGCCTTTAAGAAATTGATAGTTTATGTTTTAGGGCAGTTTTGACGTCACAGATGGAAGTCACGGGAGAGAGGCGTCAGGAACGCCGCAGCCGCCCCAGGTGCAAAGCCTGGAAGCGCCTGGGAGCCCGGGGGGTGGGTCTGCGGGAGAGCGGGGCGTCCACAGGTGGTGGCGCAGAGGTAGCGCTGCCCAGGGAGGCCGAGGCTCTGCGGGGCGGGCGCCTTCCTTCTCCCACGCTTATTCCGCGCCGATCAGTTGGTGCCTCCCGACCCAGCTCGGGGCCAGCAGAGTGGGTCCTTCCCGCAGGCCAGCTAGCGCCAAGCACCCCCAGAACTTCGCTTTGCCATCTGCGGGGCGTTTCGTAATCCATGTAGGTTGACGTAGCATGATCAAGCGTCGCGGTGTAGAACAGAAAATCACCTCTGCAGTGCTGCCGTGCATAGAAAATGATTGTAATAGCAAAACGAAACCCATAGGATTTTTCATAAGCCTGTTTTCCAGAGCTCCCAGTTCAACATCATAGTGAAATCTTGAGTGTACCGATCATGTGTTTCCGCTGTCCTGAGGCATCTGAGAAATCGTCGTGGCCAGGATTTTGGTGCTGAGATTCCCTCCCTCTCCAAAGCGCGAGTTCCGTTTCTTTAATGAAATCCCCAAGGGAGGTTTTAGAACCCCTAGGGCACATTTAGAACCCAAGCCGCGCGTGCCCAAGGCCGGTGCACACGCTTCCGGCCCTAACTTTGCCCGCCCGGGCCTGACAACCAGAGAGGCGCTGCTGCCTTCGGAAAAGCTCGGGAATCCCAGGCACCCTGAGTTTTCAATGAGCAGGCGAGCTAGCAGCTCCCTGAGACCTGTCGTCGCGTAGCTGGACCTCCAGCTTTTTGCGTATAGTGATTGCTTAGCTTTCCATTAACTTAATTCTCTATTATTTTTGCACTTCATATTAGAACTGTAAATATTTTGTTTTTCCAATTAGAGAATGTGAATTTTAAAACAAAAGATGACAGAGCAAAATGATACTCAACTGTAATGCCTAATGAAAATTGGTCTTCTTGTCCTCTCTGCCTGTTTTCTTTCTCTCTTTGTATTTGCTGCCTCTCCACACTCATGTCCACTCATTACTGAGATAGTGTTCAGCCTGCAGTGTTGGCTCAGATATTCAAACTGAGGTACTTGTTCCCAGCCTGGCAATCAGCCACTTGAGAGTCTCCCCCCACCCCCCCAATTCATGATTGGAAATTGAACTCTGATCAGTTCTCATCCAAACTGGATTTTCAGGTATACAAACCAATACATCTGGCCAGGTGTGGTGGCACACACCTGTGTTTCCGGCATTTGGGAGGCTGAGGCAGGAGGATTGCTATGAGTTCAAGACCAGCCTGGGCTACAGAGTGAAACCCTGTCTCAAAAACCAAACAGAACTGGGCGTGGTGGCACATGCTTGTAATCTCAGCACTCAGAAGGCTAAAGCAGGAGGATTGCTGTGAGTTCAAGGCCAGCCTGGGCTATGTAGTGAGACTCTGTCTCAAAACAAATAAGCAAGCAAACAAATGAACAAAAAACACACACAACGAAAACCAATACATTTTCTTCATTGCTTAAATTGATTTGAGTTGACTTCCTTTTCCTTTGGGGAAAACAACAACTTATTGTTCATGTACCCTTTTAGATGTTTACTTGGTGCTACTCAAAATATATGTTTATTTAATTCCATCACTCTATGAATTAAGTTTTCCAACAACTGAGAGAGCTTATCCTTAGTGATTTTAATTTTGTAATGAAATTCAAACACTCAGAATGAAGTTTAATTAATATTATACTAGGAAGACACAAATAACTTGAGCTTCCTTAGACTGATATTTCTTCTGAAGTACGTGCAATTTGGGGGATCTTTTAGTAAATTTACTCCTTTGATGTACAATGCAAAGATCATTAGCTTTTAAACAAATCTTGTTCTGTGCCCTTTTAATTGACTCTTGTAGTTGAGTAGCATTTAGTTGGAAAATAAAACCTCAATACTAGGATAACTTTCCTATGAAAATCATCTTGGCTTCATTAACTGGAGAAATGCACATGGATTAGAGAAAACTCTGCATCCCATTTAAAAGACTTTAGTCTGTATTCTCAAAGACTCTAGCTCTGTCCGAGAAGAGTAGCTTGACAGTATCTCCCCCAACTGGAGACACAAGCCGCAACTGTACTCAAGCTATTACAGGTGTGGAGTAGGAGAATGTTCAGGAAATACCTTTATGGATATTAAGTCTTAAGTGAACACAGACTTGAAGAATTTCCTGTCACCTCTAGCTCCTCTCCTTTGCCCCACTCTGGACTGGTATAACTGCAGATTTAGCTGAATGCATGACTGCCTGCTGGGTGTTGTACAGCATCCTGAGTCCAGTTGGAAAGTGATTAAAGTATAGTAAGCACAGTCATTATTTACAGTTTAAGAATACTAAGTATCACTCTGCAGGCAACAGACAGCATCTTCAATGTCATCCGCATAGAATATGTGATGGTGACGTTCACAAAGCTGGGAGAGATAAGGAAAGCCATTCCTGGCAGGCACAGGTCGGACGAGGTGAATCACAAAATGTTCATGAACAATGGGGTCTGGATCAGAGTCAAAGACCAGCAGGGATCTTGGGCTGGATTGTCCTGAGAAGATGGCAGCAGCATAGCCTTTCAATCTCTAAATCCCAAGATACAAATAGGCAAAGCACTAAACCTAAAACTGGAAACCTATGAACATTAACAGCCAGACTAATTTATAAGTTATTCCTATGAAGGACTAAACAGAAACTTCAAGAAGCAAATTTCCTGCAGTCGAAAGACCCGGATTATGTGGACTCTATGTGAAAAACAGCAGAAATGCATGCAGAACATCTGATGGACATAAATCCAAGGCAGTCCCCAACAGCAAAGAGTATTTATATTTAAGGACAATGGGTCAACTTGAGGAGAATGAATTAAATTAGTAACTTAATACACGAACTCTGTATAAGTTTCTATTACTGCTACAGCTTACCATAAATTTAGAGGATTTAAAACAAATATTTAGTATCTTGCAGTTCTATATACTTGGATGGTTTCTCTGTTTCAGGTCACACAAAGCCAACATTAAACTGTCAGGAGAGCTGAATTCCTTTTTTTTTTTGCAGGCTCTTTAGATGAACCTCTGTCCATCTGATTTCAGTTTACTGGCAGGATTTCAGACAGTGGTTGGAATGAATAAAGACCCCTTTTTCTTTTGGCTTCTCAAAGCTGTTCACATCGTTGGCTGTGCCTCTTTTCCTCCATTTTTAAAGACAGCAATGGCAGGTTACCCTTCCCAGACTTCAGCTATATCTAAATTCTCCTCTCTGGAATCTCCTTTGGTTCCAGTTTGAATATTTTTTCTGCTTTAAGGGCCTTGTAATCAGATCTTGGATCACCTTGATAACTTAGGATAATCTTACTTTTAAAATCGTTGATTAGTGAACATAAGCACATCTGTACAGTCTCTTCTCAGGAGTGCTTGAATTATTATCTGAGTAATCTAAAGCCCAAAACCTTATGGATCATTTCTAGAATTCTACCCATCACAAGACACTTACTAATTTTTGAAAAGCATGGAGCAGTCCTGAACCACAGGAACTTGGCAAAGCAATCAGCTAAAATTCTATTCCAGAAAAAGTCTACACAGAGGAGACACTATTGAAAGGAAACAAAATTAAATAGGACTCAGGCAAAAGAGACACATAAAAGGAAATTTTAGATATAAATAGAGGAAGACTAAGAGACACTGCATATTAGAAAGCCAGTCATAATATGTTTGTGCATTTGACAAAGAAATGGCGGAGTTTAAGACAGCCACTTTCTGGTGAAGCAGTGAGCAACAGAAAGATATTAAGAAGAAATACCACACAGGTTGTTAAATGAATAAATAGGGTAAGGAGCAAACCAACATTGCTACAGACAAAAGGATCACGGCATAAGGTTATGTCAATGGGACTGCTAGTGCACAAACCAGTTGCACAACAAGAGGAAAGGTCATAAGTCATAAAAGAACATGAATTAGAATCAATAGAAATGAAGTAACACAATTGTCAAATGAATTAGAAATAAAACAATAGGAAATCTTTTAGAAATGAAAAATAAACTGCAGGAAACAAAAGTAGATAGTAACAATAAACAACATCTTAAGGAAAACAGAAAGTGAAAACAAGGATCTGATTTTACATTTGGAAATAGAAGAAGAAATAAAAATTATTTGAGACAATGACAAATATTGAAAATAGCCAAAGAAGATCCAACATATGCATAAAGAACCTTCTGAAAGAACATGATGGGGAGAGGGCATAAAAAAAGAAGAGAACAAACACCAAAAAGTAATGTGAAAAAATTCCAAATAAAAACTAAAAGGTGCCATCATGCCTTTATGTCTCAAATTAACTGAGAATATTCTGTCTGGATAACTAATATCAATACCTAGTCTAGCAAACATCTGCTGTAAAGGAAACAGTGGAAGTGGTAGCAAAAGTTGTTGACAATTTATCAGGGTAAAATACAGATTTACAGAAAACATTGCAAAAGCAATGCTTTATGCAATAAGGAAATGTAGCAATACTTTTAAAGCCATTAAAGAAAGAAATGTATCCTGAAACAATTATTTACCTGGGGAACTAAAATGAAAGCTAAAAGGAAAAGAGTATTTATAATACCTATATGTACAGTATTTACAATACCTATAGTACAGTGTTCAAAAAATGAGAAGATGATTAGGAATATGATATGAAAGCCATGATCTGTTCTGATCCTTATATACAGTATTATAATTCAGAGGATTCTATGTGTATAACATGAAATGTAAAATTTAGTTACTATAAGATACTTTTATTCTGTGTCTACTTACTGTGTAGAAGAATAAAGAAGTAGTTATATGTTTCTTCAGAAGAGGTCATATGAAATGCAGTAGTATTGTATATGAATTGTCAGAGAAGTCATGAAGAATTTTATCTACAGAGCTTCTTCATCTGATGGACCACTCAGTTAACAACTGTCGGGACTGATGACCAAGGTACACTGTTTAGATTTACTACTTGTCTTTTCTTTTTTTTCTGAAAAGTTCTGAACACCTTGTTTGCAGAACTTCACTGTCTTTTTTGTATATTTTATTTGTACAGCACTGTGGTTCTTGCTGATTGTTCTGTACAGTACAGTTTCTTGTTCTGTTGTACATTGCAGTGCTGTATGTAAGAGTTATACAAATAAAAACAGAGTCATCAAGCTGGAGTTTCCTGTGACCATTTCATTGTCCTGAATATTGTAATGTACATACTATGTATAGCTCTTCATTTAGCAATCAAGTCATTAATGACCTAATTGCAGAACTCTGTGGCTAAATGAGAGATGTCTTCACAGTACATAGGTATCTATGTACTGTATGTGTGCAGATAATATATTATGCATGTATTATGTACTTACGCATATATTTCCCAGCCCTGTATACAAAAAGGCATAGAGAAAAAAAATCACAAGGTTTGGGCAGCCAAATTTTAGTTTTGAAATAATATTTCTTGCTTAAGACTTCAAAGAGACATGGATAATTCCAGAATCTGAAGGAAGAATTGAGAAGAGATAAATTTCAAACATGCAAGGAATATCAAAGTCTTCTCAGAAAGATTTCAAAACCTGTTGAACAATTTACCATGGATAATCTGAGTTTCAAAAAGATAGTACTCATAATTCACTATCTTGAACACTGGTACATAAAAGGGAAGTAATTAGCTAATTATCTTGACTTCCCTATGTAAACTATACCATGGAGTCAATGAACAGCGTGTGAGAAGAACAGACTCTTCATGAAGGTATGTCAACTAATCCACGAAAAGGAGATGATAGAATTTCAATATTGCCGTTTTGCAATCTCTTGTAAACTGAAAAATCAAGGAATTAAGCATCAGTGGCTGAGAACACCCAGGAGAAGCAACCAGATGCTGATAACTAAACCGAACATTAATGCAAAGCCTTCTGAAATTGGCCCACGGTGGGGTGGAGTGTTCGGATTCAGCTGCCAACTGGCAGGAAGCAGTAGATGGACTCAATGTGCCGACTCCTGAGCATGTAATCACCACAAAACCCAGGCTGGAAACTGTGTGAAGTATTTGGATTCTTCAGCAGGATAGGAAGGAAGAGAAAGGAATAGCAGAGGGAACTTAAATTAGTAGAGGCTTAAAAAAGGCTGTTTTTGAAAAAACAAGTAAGACTGTAGTGTTGCACACTTGGGAGATGTAAAAAAATGTGAGCAACTAATTGAGACCGGCTTGGGCTACAACGCGAGCGCAAGGCTGGCCTGAGCTACATAGTACGACCCTGCCTTAAAAAACCAGGGCTGGGAGTTTGGCATAGTGGCTTAAGCGCCTGCCCTGGCAGATGCGATGTTGTGAGTTCAATCCCCGGTGCGGCTAAATAAATAAATAAAACCAGACCACTGGTTACTTGGGGCGCTCTGCGGGTGATGATTGGGGTGTGCCACTGAAGAGCCGCAGTGACCAGGAAAGTTTCCTTTCTTGCTGTGGGTGGTTTTCACCGAGATACTCACTTTATCACAACATGTTGTCATGTTGGTTTTGCGAGATTTTCTGGGAGGCACGCAAGGGATTTGCTTTCTACCCATGTGCAGATGTATGGCCCTTTAACGAGAGCGTTTTACACTCTCAGGTACTTTCAAGTCTACAGCTCACCTCCGTGTGGACACGTGATTGTCCTGGTAAACTTGTGCCTGAGTCTGAGCAGTTCGCCCACCCCCGCGCCTGCACCCCTCAGCTGGTCTTCGTAAGCAGACAGGAGCCCCAGCCGCCCCACCGTCCCTGTGCCCGTCTCCACGGCTGCAGGCGCAGCAGAGGAGACAGTAGCTGCCCCTTCCTGCCTCACAGACATCACGCAGTCTTTTCCACGCACACGCGAGTGGAGTGTGCTTCTAAAGGCTGCTCCCACGCGCCCCCCCATGTCACAGGGCTCCAGTTCTTTGTTTTGTATCGCACCCTGCTTCGCGTAGCCTTATTTTAAACGGAGATTAAAAACAAAGGAACACTAAAAGCCACTTAGCTGTCTTCCTAGTTCTATTTCACCTGTGAGGAAACTGTGACTAAGAAAGCTTAAACTTGTCCTCGTTGCAAAATGTTTCAGCATCGAATGCTCACCGGGATCGTGCCTTGTGAAATCCGGCTTTTCATTTCGCTGACTCCCCCGAGGCTTTTAAATATGTGGCAAACACTGGAAAAGAAAAAACAGTGCCTAGTGTGCTCAGAATGGGAGGATACTACTGCCACCTTTCACGAGAGCTGCAGGCAGGTAATGCCCATCAAAAACAGAACTCCAGGAAGGAAGATGCACCCAAAGAACTGGTGAGATGATTTCCCAAGAATTATAAAGTTAGGTCTTTTATGAATCTTGATGCCAAAACTGTTTTTGCAGTTACAAGCTGTGGCAGGGCTCACAGACTCAGGAGTCATGCAATCATCCTCCACGAGCCAGTTTCAGCAAGCTCACCTTACATAATGTCCCGGCGGCACCATTGCTAAATCAAGCAGCGAAGACGACCTTCGCTTATAAACCTGCACCAGGACATAAAAGGCCAGGGAAGCCAGGACGCTGCAGTGGCTCCTTTTAAATTCATCGTAAACAAGCAGACATAAGACCAAAGCAAAGGTTGATTGCCAAATATATTGTGCCATACCCTTGGAAATTCCTTTTCTGAGAGTAGTCCCTGAGTTACAGCACACAAACTCTTTAAAATGTCATTTATTTTAAAAATTTAACAATGCTGCTTATTGTACTTAGGATGCCTTTTGTCCTCTGGATAACAATTTTTGCCGCGATTCTTTTAAAGAAAATGTTACATGGAGACCAAATACTACTTCACTGATGTTTAATTCCCAAAACACTTTAACCTAATTTGAATGATGTATCATCTTTATGTTTCACATTATTGAGCAAACTTTTAAAATCCTACATATAAGCAAATTAAAGCAAAGATAACAAGCGTTTTCCAAGACCACACAGCATTATTGCTGAAGATGGGAATTTGAATCATCTTTCAGTAAGACCGCATTTACCTGGGGCAAGAGCTCTTCCACCGCACTGTATCATTTGGCTGTAAGTAACTTTCCTACACCCTACTGAAACTTGGCCTGGTAAACCAGGAGGTAAAGCTAGTGGGTCAAATGGTGCATCAGGATACTCTTAAAAGGAAAGAAATATCAGGAATTGGGAGGGACCACGTCCATGATCTTTGGTAATTCATCCTGATCCCAGAAAATCTAGTAGGAAACCCTTATTTTTATTGTTGCCTGAGTTTTTAAGCTCCTATGAACCATAATTTCAGCTTAGTTGAGAAAATAATGGTAACCATATTTTTAAAAAATTATTTGATTATGCCTGAGAAAGCTTACATGCCTATATTATCACAGAATCACACATAGTTATAGAAGAAAATGAATCTATGCTATCTGATTAAAAGATTTCTGATGTGTAAATTTTTTGAATGTCCACATATATTAAACATTATAAATCAACTATTAGTAACATTAATTCTCCACTGTTACAGAAAATGTTTAATAGAATTAAAATTACTACAGGGCCACTAAGTCACTAAAGCAAAAGCCAAAATAGTTTTCAACTTCAAGTTTTCAACACAGATAGGATATGGTGTCACATAATTTTTGTGTTCCTTTTGATTGTTGGCCTGTAATTTTTATCTAGGAATTTTGCTGAAAATTATAATGAAACAACAAAAATGGGCTTTGGCATTCACATTCAGATTTGGTATGCCAACAAAGAGCATTATCTATTATTTGGTGTATTTGAAAAGTATTCTTTACAAATGAAAATTTTAAAAATGCTTATGATGAATCCCAAAATGCAAAATGTCCTTCTGTTTTCTGACATTCTATTAAAAATGTAACTCCTTATACAGTGAGTACTTTGTGACAGGTGGAACAAAACAGAAACTCTAAAACTGCTTAAAGAATCTGCCAGTATTACCTACGGTGTGATCAGTGGTCTCAGGAAGTTCCACAAAACACCGGGAAATGTCAGTGCTGCCTTTGTAATCACTGGTCAGAGAAAACAGTGAGCTAGAGAAAGTCCTGTCCTGTGAATTTGCTGGGACACCAAGCAGGACTGGGACCAAGCTGCATCAGTCATGGGAGCCACAGGGCAGGCTCTCCTCACACTTGCAGCATCTGACGGGGCACAGGCTTGGATTAGCAGGGGAAAGGCTCCTTAGCATGGTAATCGGGCAGGAGTGACAAATGATTGACAGCAGAAAATCTCTAAAGAAAATTTATCAATGTGAACCATTAGTGTGGGAAATGAATACTCATTGCTCCCTTCCCGCTTCTTTCTCTTTATCTCTCTTTGTCCTTTTTTCTCAGTAGTGGGATTTCAACCCAGGGCTATAGCCCTGTGTTGCTTCTCCAGCCCTTTAAACATCTGACTGTGTTTTGTTGTGTTGCGCTGTGTTTTCCGACAGGCACTGTTAAATTTCTAATCTGCCCAGTCTGGATTTGAAATTGCTTTTCTCCTGCCTCAGCCTCACAGTGTGCTGCGATCACAAGCGCACTATACCAGGCCTCGCTGCATTGCTCATTTTTATTGAGGCCTAAGAATGTCGCACTAGACCACAAATAAAGCAGTTATATTATCTAATAATGCTGATTTTTCTTAAAAAAAAAAAAAAAACTTTCCTAGCTTTTATTGACATAGCTGCTCATATTCCTGTTCTACACCTAGGAATACACAGTCATCCATCTTTTGAGAATTCATTTCAGGAACACCAGTGGGTAGAAAACCCAAGCACGCCCAAGACTGCAGAAATGTAGGACCTCCACGTGGTCCCTGCATAGACTCCCACAGGCACCTAGTCTTCTCTACATTACTGACATCCAACACAATGTAACTGCTATGCAAAGGGATGTGTCACTGTCTTCTCCAGGGAATGATGACAAGAAGAAAAGTCTTGTATTCTTTAGGGAATGATCTGGACAGTTGAGATTTTTTGCAGATCTTTTTGCCATGACTGGCTGAGTCCAGGGATGTAGAGCTGGTGGAAGCAGAGGGCAGCCTGTATTTCTGTTGTTGAAGAAAGAAGAGACTGGGAACTACTACAGGGCTCAGTGAATCATACTTTCCCCCAAAACATGGTATAGCATGTGCAGAAATTTACTATTGGAAGTCACGATCTGCTTTGTAATCAAAAGAACTCACTGATTTCATACAGCAGAAATTCAACCTTTTCAGAAAAATCACCTGTTTGCTACAACTAGAAATATTTTCCTGTGACTTCTATTGTCTGAATGCTCCTTACCAGCATGCAGGGGGTAACTGAGCTAGAGGAGAGCAGCACTCAGCTTTGAATGAAGAGCTCTGAATTCAGTGTCACACAACTGCAGACTGGAAGCGAGCCTTTAAAAACCTCCCAGCCTGAATTCTAAATCTTCAAGTTGAGAAAAATTCAATTTCAGAGGAATAAAATATCTCAGCTTATACTTTTGATTCATTGTTAACTGAGGCAATAATCCATGTCTTCTACTTTTAATTCATTATATTTGCTGCTTTTTTGCTAAGTGTAATAACTGAAAAACAAGTGACTATAGAGATTGAATTAGCCACATTATTAATGTGAACAGTCTCAAGTTACACTCGACCTGCAGAATTATGCCTTGACTTGCAGGTTATGGGGTATCTTGTGGGTCAAGTTTAATTATTTGTTGCTTATTCAGTGTCTTTCTTTTGTACAACCATAATTATGATAATAGAAATATTACAAAATATAAACTATAAATATAAAATACTGGAAAAAAGTGTAACAATATAAAGCCAAATATTAGTTCTTTCTTTCTTTTTTTTCTAAGCAAAAAGACCTCATACATATAAATGGAGGTTAAAGTATGGTGTGTGGTACTGAGTTCGTCCAAGAACCCTGGATTTCCTTGGACCTGGAGAGGTGCTGGGGCCTCTCCCCCTCCCCTGGTCACTCTCATCTCTTCTCCTAACTTTTTGTTTATCACTTTGCACTTGGAAAAATGACATTCTTTCTGTATTTTATTTCCAAGTTGAATGTTACACAAATTTGTAAGTGCAAAGTATAATGTTTCGCAAAAAAAAAGAAAGAAGAAAGAAGAAAGAAATTGGTAAAATATACCTAAATAATGAACTAAGAAATCAATTCAAGCAAGACTATTTTAAAGATGTCCAGTATAAGTAATAAATAAGAATAACACTAAAAAGAATGACTTTATTTCTGGATAATGCTGCCAATTTCTCATAGGGCTTCAGTGAGTGAAGAATTTCCAACAGATACTATTTCACGTAGTTTAAAATAACAATGAAAGATTTAACTCAACGTTTATTTTCTTACATGAAAAGCAAAACAAAACAAAAACCACCAAATGACAAGCAGTCAGTGATAAGTTGTGCAAAACTAGTCATATTCTTTGAAATCTATGCTATTCTTTAAACATTTTTAATAATTCATATATCACTAACATTACAAGGATTGAGTTCTGGAATTCCATGAACAACAGACATGGACTGCAAAATAGCCTCTAATGCTGTTTGTATTGTTTCCCTAATACAATTTAAAACACACAAATATACATTACAAATTAAGGTGGCAGGGTTTCCTTTTCACCAACGCAGAGATAATAAAAGTTTGCTTCAGGGGAGGTGCGGAGGGAGAAGTGACGAACATGTTGGTGACATGCTAAGGTTATTTCAATTTCATCTTAAAGTGGTGGTGGCTTTTTCTGAAACTGCTTCAGTGTCTCAGTCAGAAATGGAATCTTTGGAGAACACCAATCCGAGCTAACTGCAGAGCTGAAATTACTCTTGTTCTTATCTCTTTATTTAATTAAGTGTGATTCAAAACATTTTTATTTGGGGGAATAAACTTAGTTTCTTTAATTTTTGAAATTTCCAAACATAGAAATTGCTGGGTATGCTGTGGGTAGTTATTTTCAAACACATCTGCTCTGGAGACAGATACAGAAGCAAAAACAGAAGTTCACAATCTTCTCTCATAGAAAATCATTTCTGGAAAGGGTTAGTACCCAGTCATGTGTGGTCTAGTTATTTCTAGAGCCGTTGTCTGAATAACTGTACAACCAGTAGCCTCTCCATGAGTTCACCATTGCTGTACTTAATACTAATCAGACACAACTCCACAGGACAAATAAATCACTGGGATTCAGCATCCTAAGAAATGTCCAGGCAGTCTTGTTCACACAACCCAGAGCTAGCACAGACTGACAACTAGGGTCCTTTCCAAACTTTCTGCCACAAATAAAGATTTGGGGAAAACCACTGCTTCAGCTACCATGAAAGGAGGGGAGTCATTCTGTGCGCCTCATGGTCTGCTGTAACCGTGGTAGGCAAGTGTGTCATCAAGTGCACCATGTCAACTCTTTTTCAGAGTTGAAGGTAAATGGGAAGTTTCAGATTTTGGCATTTTCATTTTGGAATGGTCTTGCTAACCAGAGGCAGAAATCAGAACCGAGCTCATGATCATGTTAGCACAGACCGTGCAGAACTAGTGTGCAGCTAACAACTCCTCGGGTTTCACTTCAGACCTTTAAAGGTTCTTCTCAGACTGATAACATCAGTACAACAAATAGGAATCAAAAGCAAAGCACACCTTTCCCAGGAGGGTGGCCTCACGAGAGGGAAGAGGTGACAGAAGTTAAAATCATGTCCCATTCGCTCTACACTCCGCTGTCTGAATGTCACCAGACCTGCTCCAGCTGCTTAGGTCTGCACCTGGTGCATGAGTTACCAGCTACCAATAAATACTCAGCAGTTCCTGCCAAGGGGTCCATGCTGTGTTTATCCTGGACACTGCTGGTGGTGCTGGCCTCTTCTAACATTATGAAACACAGCCACTGAGAAAATGGTAACTGAAGGACAGAAATTTAAATCAATGCCGTGTTTTAACTGTGATGAAATGCTCTGAAACGGTCTCAAACATTTCCATCTTTATTAAATTACTGACTCCATTTTGTCCACTTCAGAAATCTTAAGCGTATGAAAGAAAAGCTTTGTATTTATAAGTAGTGATTACTCCAAATCACATTTTGAGAAAAAAAGAACGAAGTTGGAGGACTTATGTGGTTTCAGATTGTAAAACAAAGTTACAATAGTCAATATAGTATGATAATAATTCAAGGATCAGTTCAAATCCACAGAGCAGGATGAAGGACCCAGAAAGAAATTCACTGACTTAGAGTAGATTGATTTCTAACAAAGATGCCAACAAGTGAGCTGGGGAAGGGGGAAATCTTTACCTCAAGCAATGCTAAAACAGAAGGATAGCTGTATGCACAAAGAAGGAAAAGAAAACAAACTCAAATGCCTGATGCATATTGTAGACAAAAATTAGATGAACATGCATCTTTGGATTTAAGGATAAAAATTAGAACTACACCAAGTTGAGAAGAAGACATAGGGCAAACTGTTTGCTTAGGAAAAGATTTCTTGAACATGATTCCCAAAACCGGATCCACAAAACTAAAGATTGGTAAGTTCCACTTCATAGAAATTAAGAAACTTTTGGTTTTGAAAAAGCATCAGTGAAACAATGGAAAGAGAAGTCACAGCGCATTTTGGCTTCTACCAGTAGCGGCACATTGTGTCTGCAGAGTCTGCGTCGTCTGTTGATCTTAAATAAGTTCTTATCATTACATCACCTGACAGAAGTAAAAAGTATTTTTGGGCACCATGTCAGACTTCTAAACCCAAAGTCAGAGCGAAGCAAAGGCCTTTCTTTTGCGTATCTCCTTGAATGAGCTGTGATCGTGCGGACACCGACAGCAGAACAAGACCTTTGCCTAGCTAATCCCTTGCACACATAAAGCTTCCATTCATTATCAGGAGCCATCGCTCAGCCTATTCATCCATTAAATTTTCTCTTATAAATATATGACCAGGCTTGTCTTATAGTTTCACTTGCCTGAAGAGTGGGAAGCCAGAACTCTGAAAATGTTGTCTTCTCTAAGTGCATAAACTAATTATCCAGTGTTAGTTGCTTCAGAGACTGCAGTCATCATATATCTGCTTCCGGGATGCAAGGGGGTTATTTTTGCTTCTGCCTGTTGGTAATGATGACTTGTTAATTTATTCTGATTATCCTCAAAGTTATGAATGACTCAGCCAGCTGAGCTCCTGCAGGGTGGGTGGGGCGGCAGGAGTCTGCGAGGGCATATTTGGCAGTGGTTGCTAAGGTCTCGCTGTGGCTGTTCCCATGATAACATCCATTCTGCTTTTCCTCCATGCCCCGCGGCCTCCTAGCACAGGTGGTGTCGTGGCCAAGGGTTGCTCTGAGAGAAGTTTACATAAGAAGGAGACACGACAGGCCATGGAAACATCCACGACAAGCTCACAGGAGCAGCGGGTGGGAGCCAGGCCCCAGCACCCTGCCAAGGTGACCTCACCCCAGTGTGGAGAGTCAACTCCTTCTCCCCCAAGTGCTCCCTCCCTTCAGTGAGATGAAGAAAAAGCTTAATCGTTTAGGCCATTTGTTTCCTTTTATTGTTTCTTGACTCTGATTTTTCCCACCCTGTACTTCTAATGGAGATTTTTCCAAATCCCTTAGCATTCATGGTCATATCTTAGCATGTAATTTTAAAAACCTAGATTTCTTTCTATTTATTTATTTGGTACCAAGAATTGAACTTACGACCTCATGCTTGCTGGACAGGCACTGTGCTGCTGAGCTATAGCCCTGGCTCTAGATTCCTTATGTATTAAGTTGAACCCTGCCCCCCCCAAAAATTCAGGAATGAAACACAAAATACATTTTTTTCCCAGAAAATGTAATTTTTGAAACACTTATAAGTGTCTATAGCTCACATTCTTTGTCAGGTGAGGTTTAGAGGCAGAAATAGTTTTTCCATTCCATCTGTAATCGTAGAAGATTAGAGATATTTATTTCTAATTAAACTGGCAAATGCTTAAACCATGAAGATTGAGATACCTCATTAGACTGAGCTTTGTTGGTCTGATTAATAGGTTTTTTGAATTTTAAAGTTCTTACCAAAGCAACTTTTATCCTTTTAAAAAATAAATCCTGAGTTTAATTACAGGTTAGAGCACTTTCTGTTACCAAAGCGACTTTGGCGTTCCATGTAATCAGAATCAGATAAAATGCATGTTGTGCAACCAAATGTGAAGGGTGCTATTAAAATAAAGCCTCACAACATGCAGATTTTACTTTTGACCTCATTCTCAGGGAGTCATTCTATCCACAATCTGCAAAGATCCCACAAGGAAGCTCTAGCTTCCAGGAAGACGAGTCCAGGCAGAGGAACATCTTCTTTTACAGAGCGTCAGGGAGCAAGCAAGACTTGAGCAATACTCCTGTTTTCTTTCTCTTGTTGCCTGGGCTTGTCGGGTGCTGGGGCTCCTTGTACTATCCACCAGCTGGAACCCAGTGTTCATCTTTCAAGTTATAAGGGGGAAATACTCGTTTGTCACTTTATGGAGCACTGCATCTTGAGACCAGGATAAGAAGGTGTGGTAGAAGGAATGCTGTGAGGAGTCAGGAAATCCTGGATTTCCACTGAAACAAACTGTGGGATCCAGAAAAAAGTCCATGTGTCATTATCATAAATTTGTGGATGGATGGCACAAACTGCATGGGACCAAGCTCTAAAAAGTTAAAAATGAGTAACTACTCAATAAACAACTGGGCTGAACAGTCACCTCCACATTTTAGACTGGATCTCAAATCCGAAGGCTATTCATCAAATCGTAGGTTTACTGGGCGAGATTAAAAATAAGGGAGGAGTAAAGAGAATCTTGTGGGAACTTTGCATGGGTCAAACCTGTGAGACATATGAACAGTTCCTGCAGTTCTACACTGAAGTTTTGGGACGATTGGGAAGAGACTCAACCTAAAAGGGCAATTGCTTACAGCCTGCCGCTCATTCAATTCATAAGACAAACAGGGAAAATTAATTCTAAAAGAGGGACAAAAATATTAACAAACTTCCTTATTTCTCCACCCTTACTCAAGTGATATCAAACATTTCTTTCCAATTAGAAGGAACCAGTCATAGCTATTTCAGTTCAGGTAAATGTCATTGTGTGCCTTTTCATGAGAAAAACTCAGTAGGCAAACTTGAAGGTTGTTCCTGATGTGTTTTTTTTCCCATCCATCTTTAACGTTTTCTCAACCTCATTTCCATTGTCTTAGTTTATTTTAAAAAGCAAAACAAAACAAAAAACAGGATAGCAATGAGACAGAATTTCAAAAAAATAGTAGGAAATGAACACTAGTTAATACACCGCATACTGTTATCTTAGAAGTAGTTGATCAGGTTACAAGATTTAGGCATGAAAAAAATGAGCAAACAATCAAACAATGACAGCACAAGCTGTTCTTGTTGATGAACTAATAGAGATTAGTAGTATAGTAATCCACCTTGTTTATATATACTTGTGCACATATATATGCATAACCATATACATACAATCTCTTCCCTTCTTCCATTGTCTTAGTTTAAAAGGAGAAATCTAACGGGCAGAGCTCTCAGGAGTTAAGCAGAAGAGTCAGTGGACAGGAGCTGGAGGGGCCACACTGACTGTGCAGCGGGACGGCAGTTTGTCCTGTGGGCTCTGTCCCTGCTCTCTGAGGGAGGGGCCAGTAGTGTGAGTGGCAGAGAAAGGTATGAAAGGAACTGTGTGTTCCTCTCTCGCACTCCAAGCTTTCCGTCAGCTCTGACAGCAATGCTGTCTCTGAGCGTTCTCTGCTCCTCTACCCCCCAAATGACTACAGGACAAATATTATGCATGAAACATAGCATCTAAAATAATAAGTCCTCTGACCAGAATTCTTCTCATCTGACCCACAGCCTGGGCTAAATAGTGAAACCTCCAAACCCACAGAATGTAAGCTTTTGGGTTGCTGATGCTAATATTTTGCAATTTTTGCCTTTGCCTGCATTTTAAGAAATTTTATGCACTGGTACAAATAAATACTTGAAAGGTACCTGTAGATAAATGGTTTTGAGTGTGCACTGAAAGGGCTGTATAATTAAATGTGGCTGATCTTTCCAAAGACTGTCTGGGTAGTGGTTCCAAATGTCTCTGCATGCTGAAACTGACACTGTTTTGCCTTCTGCCATCTCAGATCAAATCTTGTGAGTTTACCTCTAGGAAGAGTTTCTTATCAAACATAGAAAACAAGAGCTGGAGCGGGTGGGGTTTCCTCACTGAGCTCGGCAGTGCAGGAGCCGGCCAGGTGGGCAGATGAGATTGGCAGGACCCCATGGCAGAGGGATCTTGCCCGAGATCAAAGTGCCCGAGCAGACTCCATGTTCTGTAGTTTCATTTCCTGTAGGTGGTCGGCTCCTGAATGGCAGTAATTGCAGAAGTCTCTGATTCCAGGCAGTTTCCTTCCTGACGCTGAAAACAGCTCAAAGCAAGCCGCTTCGGGACGGCCCTAATTTTACAGCTCCTGTGTAACTGTCCCAGCAAGTTCTAAGGTGGGAGGGATGGGTGTTTTGTTCCAGCGAGTCTTTGAAGTTTCCTGCTGAAGCTTATTTTTAAACACCCTGATTAGTCTGCTCCACCTTCGTAAACAAATTGACAGGGTCACTCCTAATTCTTACCAAATTTTCAACAATTATAGCTGGCAGTGACAGTTAACAAGAAAATTCTATCTGATCCAATTACATTTATAATTCTACAATTGAACACAAAACATGTTGAAAAGTTTAGAAAGAAAAAGGAGATATAAATAAAATATTCTTTTTCAGTTTTAGGTAGAATGATCATTTATCGATAGCATTTACCTTAAGAGCTCCAAAGTTAAAATTCCTCGGATTGATAAGGAACTGGAAAAGAATTTTTAAGAGTGGATAAGATTTGTGATATTTAAAATCTAATGTTTACATTTTCAGCGTGGATTCTAAACAAATGTAATAACAGTAATATGGGCAGATTGCAGGATAGTACCTGCAACAGATGAAGTAAACGTTAGGGTTTGAATAAAGAACTATATCTTCAGTATCATACAATTTTACGCTGAAAACCAGCCCAAAAAATCCCTCCCAGTCCAACTGCTAAAGTTTCAACTTGAGAAAATTCAACTTCAGAGAAATAAACTGTCTCAAGTTATATTATCAACTAGTGGTTTGAGTGAGGCAATAATTCATGACTTCTACTTTTAATTCACTACTAGCGCTGCCTTTGTCTAGATATAATAACTAAAAAACAAGTTGCCATTGATTTTGAATTACCCACATAATTATCAGCCTAAGTATTCCCACGTTAAACTCAGCATAGCGAATTATACCTTAACATAGGTCACATTCAATATTTATTGTTTTCTCAACATTTATTTCTTTTATACAAGCATTATTATGAAATTAAAAAAATTTAAACACCCATATTTCTGTCATCACATTACATAATTTTTAGCTTTTCTTTCTAGAACTCATTTATACTTGCATATTTTCTGAAGTTGTAATGATGGAGTAATATCATGTTTGTTCTATTTTTTAATGAACATTATACTAAGACATTGTCATGCTATTACCTAAGTTCATAATTATTACTTTAGCAACTGCATATTTCACTGATTTCATCGAATATTTATCTGTTGCCCTCTCGTTGAGTAATTAGGTCATTTCCAGCACTACCATAAATAACACTGCTGTGAATATGTTTGGACAACTGCTTTCGTCTATGGTTGCTTTTTCAATTATTTTTCTGTGAATACATGATATTACTGAATTTTAAATGTGCGTGAAGATTTAGCCACAGGACTGGAAGTACATTTTGCCATAAGGTACTCTGAAGTTTTATGTCATAGCTAAGGGAAGAAGCCACACAGGCTGCTGTGGGTCCCCATGACAACCCACTCTGGCCTGAAACACCACGGGGTAGCAGAGGAGCTGCAGAGGGGACCGCACCCTTCTGTGTGCAGAAGGATCCTCAGAAGCCTGAGAGGATAATTTACAAGATGTCTCCTCGGAAGACTCCAGCCAGCACTTCCTGAGGTTCCCAGCGAGACTTCTCAGTGAGCACCTTCTTGTGAAGTTAGGCTACAGCAGGCCAGACACTGCTGTGCCGGAGACCCAAGAACCTTAGCTCGCAGCCAGAGTTTAATTTATGTGACCAGTGCTCACTGGGAATCAGAAATTCTTTGACAGCAAAACTCAATCCTTCACATAAAGTTTAAGAAGAAGGAGGCCAAAGGGATGAGAATCTTGAGACAGAACAGAGGAGGGAACTCAGACGCCCGTGCCTGGTGAACAGGAGCCTCTCACCAGGCCTCCTGGCCACACGTCAGGGTCACAGGGCTGGGCTGGTGCACTGGCCATCAGTTTTCTTTGCCCAGCCACGCAGCTTCTGCTGTTTTTGGTGCTTTTTGCTCAAGAACTCATTTATCGGCATGACTCTCTAGGGGACAGACATGGAGCTCAAGGCCCGCAAGTCCAAGTGCTAAGTTCTGAGTCAGCAGAGCAAGACCTGGCCTCCTCGGAGCCTGGCTCCCGGAGCTCCTGCAGTGGGGCTTTCCTAGGATGGCGTTAGGGCCATAGTAGGGGCGCAGCCTTTCTGCACCAGCTGCTTCCTTTTGTCATTTTTCTATACATAAATTTGAAGCACTTTTTAGTGACTTCCCTTTTCTCAGAATGTCAGTCACATTGGACATTGCTGCTACAGTTTAATGTGAATCCAGGAAAGTACAAATGGGAACCACAGTAATGACCCAAAATGAACTTACTAGCATTTTATGAAATGCTATAATATTTTGTACTCAATCTTCCTAAGTCGAGTGTGCTCGAGTCGCAGCAGATATTCCAAATCAGCAGTTGCGTTGCCAGTAGAATCTCAACAATACTAATTCAGATTTAACAACCACTCTGATTCATCTCTTCAGATTTAGGTCCCATAAAAACAAGGGATGAAGTCCCATGACTTTCACTGAGATGTCTCTAAATATAATTCCTAAAAAAATAATTGAATCTGGTCATGTGTTGTGACAAGAACGTACCTGGGTCATAAGCATAGCGACCTCAGATTTAATGACTTTTTCTTTGACTAATTAATCTGATTTTGAAAATCGCTTAAATTTATTCTTAAGAATGTGAGTGTATCTTGTTAGTTGGAATGGTTTTGGTAGAGTTGAAAGGAATGCTTTAAAACCTTTACCCAAGAAAAAGTTGGATGACTTATGAGTTATGTAAAGATTAAATAATTCCACCACAAATTTATCTCAAGGAGAAAACACTTTTTAGGTACAGTGAACATATTACTAGTGAAAGTTTAGGATTTAAAAATCTCATGCTAGACACTCACAAGAAAACCATTTTGAGTCTATAATAGGTAAAAACACTCGATGTAGGTTTTCAAGATAAGAATCTCACAACGTGTGTAGCCAGCTTTTATATAAGTCCTTAAATTCCGTATACTTACAAATACAGTGATACAAAGAGTTACCTCCTATGAAAGGGAAAGAACTCGATTCCCTATAGGTTCACAGAGCCCTCAGAATCTGCTTGTAAATAGTTTGGTTGTTGAGGCATAGTTTCTTATAGAAAATATTTCAAATTATAGCCTCTCTCCACCTGAAACCCACCGAATGTAATTAAGCTGAACCGCGGTTATTACTCTTGAGACAGAGCTCCGAGCTCTGGGATGCAGCGGGCGGAGAACATGTGCTCACCGCTCTCTTCCTGGTTCAGACCAGGACCTCCGTGCACAGTCCGAGCGCAGACGTCACCCGCTTGTTGGTGTGCTCCTCTCACTGCCTGTCTTCAGCCGGGTCCTCGGCGAGCTCCCGGCTGGCAGCGCCCGGATTGTCCCCTCCCTCGTCCCCGCCACAGCGCCTAGCTCACAGAAGATGGTAACTGTTCATTGGAGGAACGATAGGGAGTAAAAGGAACGGCGTGGTCCTAACGGGTCCTGCGCTCTGTGCCCTCTGCCCTCTCCGTCCATGTGCCATCTCAGCTACTCTGCGGGCCCCGGGGTGGGGTGCCTTCTACCCTGGGTCCCCCGTGCAGCCCGAGTGTGAGTTCCAGCCCACCCCGGTGCTCAGGTGCAGGATGGGGAGCGCAGACCAGAGACGCCCGGCAGATTTTGGATTCGGCGATGGACTCCTTGCTTTCCAGTGATGTAAGCATGAGTCAGCATTGCCTGGAAGACCCACCTGATGAGCATTGCCCGGAAGACCGACCTGATGAGCATCGCGGAGCAAGGTAAACGCACAGTCGTGTGCTGCTTGTTCTCTAAGCAGCGACGGGACCCAAGGCAGTGGCCTGAGTCCTCAACAGCAGCAGGGGTCCGCAGGAAACGGTGCCACCGCTCGCTGGTCCCACCCCGTCGCCCCAGGGATGGGCCGGAAGCCGAGGCAGACGGACGAGGCCGGGCCTCCCCGGGCTGCATACCGCGCGCAGAGCCAACCGCGCCGGCCAGAGCGCGGCTCCTGCTCTTGTATGGTCAAAAGGAGCGGGCGCTCGCTCAGGGAGGCGCGGGCACATGGCTGGCTGCGGCCCCAAACGTGCCCACTAAGCCTCTGACAAATGAATCATGAACCTGGGGCCTGGAGAGACAAATGTTTACCGTGGAACAGTAACAAAAAGGTCTGGGCTTTTTGCCATTTAGAGAAAAAGAAGCAGCATGTAAACTTTCTTATCCTTTCCTGGAGCCCGCCCTGAGAAGGTGCAGCATGCCGGACTCGGTCTGCAGGGCCCAGGGTGGCGAGGGCGAGACCCGCCCCGGGGCACGCGCGCCTGTGTACACGAAGAAGGGAGGAGCGTTCCCGCCTTGGCACGCAGACGCGATTCACTGTGAGACCGTGGGCGGCTGCTGCTATGGGACGTGCCCTTGTGCCACGCGTCTCCCTTGTAGAGTAAGCAGGCTGTGTCTCGCGCACCGAACTTGCGAGCCCGTGTTTATGAGCTGGGGCCCGGGTTCCCTTCATCATCGGCTCGAGCTTTGCCCCTCGCCGGCTGTGTGACTTTTGGTCACGGCACCGATGCGATATATTTATGTGAATTAAGAACTTAGAACACCGCCTGGACAGATTAACATCTCAATAAATGTTATTTGAAGAATATTTGTTTACTGATATTATTCCTATTATTCCTAAAATTAGAACCAGGATAAAATTCTGCCAAGTAGCATTATGGCTAAAGAGCCCAAAATATCCACCGATGTCATCATAGGAGGGATTGGTTTGCTCTTCTAAAGAAAGCCTGGCAGAGGTGTTTTAAATGAACTATTTGTCTATCGTTCACCTTCTCTTGATATTTTATTCTCATGCTGTAATTATTTGCTCTTCTCTCTATCCGATGAATTTTATTTTATTCAAGAGTAGAGTTAAAATAAATCAGATGCAAGGCAATGGGAATTAAGCACAGCAATGTGGCCTGAGTGGCACCTCGCTGACACTTTACAGTATCGGGGGGCACACATACACATGCACTGCTGCGCCCCGTTTCTAAGAGCCAGAACCTGTGACTCAGACAGGCTCCTTTTTCCTTTAGGCCACAGAGCACTTTTCCTTCGATTGTGGTTTGCTTCTCCTTGTGTCTTTGGCTCTCTGACAAATCATGTGATGATCCAGCGTTCAATACACAAATACTTTAGAGGTCCTGAAGGACCGGCACTGAAATACTCAGAGAGGAGGCGAGAGTGTCAAGCTATTTTCAGTTAACCCGGAGACACACCTGGAAGCTTCCTACTGTGAAGCAGAGTAGAAGTGATTCATTAAGTGAGAAAGTGAACCACTGGTCAATGGAAAGCAGACAGTTCATCCAAAATTTGCAGTTGGGAACTCATCACTCCATGCAAATGATATTTAAGAAAGATGGTAAAGAAATGGAAGTGATTTCAACTCTGTTTCTGTCACATGAAGTTCTGACAATCCTATGAGGCTACTAATATGATATATGGTTTTCCAACTTCAAGGATGAGTAATGAAGGCAAGAAATGATACAAAACTTCAGGAACTTACATCACAGGAGACCTATTTTAGATGTTCTAAAAATACCAGTAGACACTCCCTTAAAATTTCCTTGTAAGGGCTCCTTTCTTTAGAACTTCTCTTTGCACCTAAACCTCCAGTGTAAGCTAGAGAAGACAGTCGTGGACAAGGAGGTCTAGGAGTTGGCTCTATCAAAAATATCCCATAATAACTTTTTTGTATACTAGCAGCTGCTTGACATCTGTTCTCATTTATAAAACCAATCTTACTTTGATTGAGGATGAGTAGAAAACCCCAGCCCCCTTTTCCCAATGCAGACACTGATTCAACAAGAACACATGGAAGAATTTTCTTTGCGATAAATCCAGAACCAAGTTAAGCGTCCCCTGTGTTCTCAGTGAGCTGAAATCAAAGCCAGTAGGAAAACGAGACACTCACTTTCCAGAGTACTTCCTGTGACACATACATCACAGTCGGGAGGAAGTTCCCACCCTCTCCCTGAGGGGGAAAAGAGACGAGTGGAACATGTGTCTTACAGTCAGCCTTCAAGGCAGCGGTGCTGACCCAGGCCTGGGGACTAAACTGAAGGACAGGATGCCAAGTTGAGGACCACCGAGAATAACAGTGACGGTCAAACCAGCAAGCTCTCGACATGGATCCCCTCACCTGTAGATGATCGCAAACAGGAGAAAGCCACGGACAGAAAGGCAGTGAACAGAGCATGTGTCCGAGTTCCAGGCGCTTGGGCTGCCGGAGGAACACGCCTCTGTCATCCTGTCGTGGAGCACAGATGGGACCTGGCATGTTATGGATGCCTGAGGAGCCTCTGAGCTCACGAGAGAGCAGAGCACCTCGCTGGTCCTGCACAGGAACTGTGGTACAGCAGACGAGAGACGGGAATGCCTAGATGCTTCTTCCGTCAGTGGGGCTGGAAAGAGCAGAGCGTCCAGCCCATGCTCCTGCTGTTCAGGGTGCTGCCTAGGTGCTGGTTTCCTGACTGTTCGCACTGATGGGAACTGGAATTCCTACAGAGTTCTGGGCACGGGGATCTGGGCAGTGTCTTCCTCTGCTGCATCAGAGGAACCATGCGGCACAGCAGGAAAAGACAATGTCGCTGAGCAGCCTATCTCTGAGGCGAGGGCCGTGGGGTGGAGTAGAAGAAGGCTGTGAGGAGACAGCTGCCAGGAGGCTGGTTTCTGTCTCCCCTGTCTCAGAGCACCAAGGGGGACTGACAGGCTCCTGATGACAGGAGCACTGAGAGCAAGAGGCCGTGCTGCTCACTAACACTGCAGATGAGCAAGCCAGCAGCAGAAAATCAGCTGGAGGCTTTGCCCTGGGAGACAGAGAGGTGCAGAGAGAGAAGTGCAAAGGGACTCTAACCCTCCAGTTTCTTAGAGTTGAGTCTGAGGGAGTGATTTCTGCCTCACTAGTCATACAGCACTGATGGGGTTGGCATAATCCAGATATTTGAGGGACTCTTAAAAGGAAAAAGGGCTGGTGGTTTATAGCAGTTCTGAAGAACCTAGTGCACCACAGACACCAGAATGAACAAGAAATTGTGAGTTGTTTAAAAAACAAATTGCCAAAACCTCTTGGGGATTTACATGCATTAGTCCAGAGAAGAAGCAGCCACAGAAAATGCTTGAGAATTTCTAGAAGGGCTGATTGGTAAAGATTTCCACATACGAAGCCCTCAAAAAATAGGCAGTAGGGCTGTTTTTTCTCTTTTTTTAAATTCATAGATTCCAACACAAAGTAACAAAGTTTAAGAGAAAACAGGACATCTTGGCCCATCAAAACAAAAACAAACACAAAATAAATCTCCAGAAACTGACAGTAAAGAAACAAGTATATGAATTACCTGATAAGGAATTCAAAATTGCCATCAAAAAAAGGCTGAATAGGATTAAGGGCAATGCTCAGTGAACAAAATGAGAATATCAATAAAAAACTAAAATATTTAAAAGAACTAATGAACAATTTGGAGCTGAAGAATAAATAACTGAATTGAAAAATCCACTAAAATAAGTTTCAACAGCAGATTTGATCAGGTAGAGGAAAGTGAACTTATCAGTGAAATAATTTGATCTAAAGAGGAAACATGAATACAGGAAGTCTGATATGGACACATATGAGAGCACCAAAAACAGATGAAAATGACAGAAAGCTGTCTAGAGGGATGATGGCTAAGACCTGCCCAACCTGAGGGAGGAAATGAACCTCTGGACTCAAGAAGCCAAAGAAACCCCAGGCCACATGAAATCAAAGATAAACTACTGAGATGCCTTATAATAAGACAAGCAAAAGTAAAAACAAACAGAATTTTGAAAACACCTTTATAAAAGAGCAACTTGTCAAATACAAGACAGCATGTGACTATCAATGGATTTCTCAGCAGAAACTTTGCAAGCCAGAAGTGAGTGGGATAATATATTGAAATGCTATAAACAAAGCAAAACAAAGTCTTCTAACCAAGAATGCCATATGTGGCAAAACTATTCTTCAAAAATGAGGTGAAATGAAGACCTTTCCAAATAAAGAAAAACTGAAGGGATTCACCACCGCTAGAGGTGACTTAGAAAAAAATGCTAAAGTAAGCTGGGCATGGTGGAGCACACCTGTAATTCCAGCACTCAGGAGGCTAAGCCAGGAGGATCATTGTGAGTTTGAGACCAGCCTGGGCTACAAAGTGAGCTCAAAGCCAACCTGAACTGCATAGCGAGATCTTGTCTCAAAAAGACAAGAAAGAAAGAAAGCAAGAAAGAGAGAAAGAGAAAGAAAAAAAGAAAAAGTGCTAAACAGAGTCCCTAAGTCAAAATGAAAGGCACTGGACATCAACACAAAGGAGTATAAGGCTTCCTGGCAATGACAACTAAATAGACAAGTAAGAATGCTGAGATATGGTAATGGTCATATGTAAGTCTCATCTGGGATAGAAGTTAGCACACCAAAATAATTACACCTATAAAATATATTAAACATGTCCAATTAAAAGACATATCTATATCTATATCTATATCTATATCTACATCTATATCTATATCTATATATAGATCTATATAATGTGGTACATTATTTATACAGGGGGTTTGGGAGAGAACAAAATTGCAGAGGGTTCATTGAAGTTAAGCTGTCATCAGCCCAGGGTACATTATGATCAACCTAAAATGTTTTACATATGCCCATGGCAAATACAAAGACAGTGTCTATAGAAGATACGCAAAACAAATGAGAAAGAAACCAAAGCACAGCACTACCATAAAAGAACAAGTAAAATTTCTAAAAGGTAGCAAACTAGAAAAGAAAGACAGAGGCACAGACAGAGAAAACAATGAACAAAATGCAGGGATTATTTCTTCATCAGAAATTACTCTGGATGTAATAGATTGAGTTTTCCAATCAAAAGACAGAATACTGATGGTAAGAAAGCAAAATGAAGCTATGCTGTCTAGAAGACACTTTCTTCAGATGTAAACACACCCATATGCTAAAAATCAAAAGAAGGAAAAATTATTTCATGAAAATATTAACCAAAAGGGAGGAGGAATGGTCATACTTACTTCAGACTTAAGTGAAAAATGTTTACAAGAGCCAAAGAAAGATATCATATAGTAATAAAATGGTCAGATAACAAAGAAAATAAACAATTACAAGTATGCACATACATCAGACCACCTAAATATGTAAAGCACACTTCTGATAGAACAAGAAAAAAAACTGAAAATTCAAGCATGGGTGAAAGAAATTAAGAAATGCACATAAATGGAAAGAGATCTGTGTTCACGGGTTGGAATATTAACATTGGTAGAATGATTGTATTACCTAAAGGGATTTGCAGGTTCAATGCGCTCCCTACTGAAGTCTCAATGACACTTTGCAGAGGTAGGAAAAAATAATCCTCAACTGTGTGAAACTAGAAAGGATCCTAAGTAGTCAAAACAATCAAGAAGAAAGAACATGGTGAAGGCCTCACACTTTCATTCCTCTGAACACCCTCCAAGGCTGGTAATGAAAATAAGATAGCCTGGCACTAGCACAGCCAAAGAGACCAATGGAACAGCATGAAGAACTCAGAGATGAGCCTACACACTTGCAGTCAAGTGTCCTCTGATAAGGGTGCCAAGACTTCATGATGGTGAAAGGATAGTTTCTTCAAAAGTGCTTTTAGGAAGACTGGATAGCCATATGGAAAAGAATAAAATTAGACCCGTGTTTCACACACCACACATTAACTTAACTCACATGTGACATTATAGAACTTTAGAAAGAACTGCAGGAACCAACTTTGTAATATTGATCCTGGCAATGATTTCCATGATATAATGCCAAAAGAACATGCAATAAAAAGAAAAATAAACAAGAGGGATTATATCAACCTGAAAAGATTCTGCACTGCAAAGGAAACAATCATCAGATTAAAAAGGCATCTGGTGGAATGAGAGAAAATATTTGCAAACCACGAAACTGGTGGGCAAGAAACCTCTGCAGCCAGTGGGCAGACTATCACTGGCAGCACCCCCCAACACACCCTGGAGACCTCAACAGCCCAGGGACCATCAACATTCCATCCACCACCTGCAGAATCTTGGTGGACTGGTGGAAGCCTCAGCAACCCTTCACCCACACAGAGGACCTCAGTGGGCCTGTGACTGTGTGGTGAGTTCCCCCCTCAAGTAGAGGACATCAGTGGGTCAGCAGGTACAGCAATGAGCTTCCCCTTCAGCTGTAGGACTTTGGAAGCCCAGCAAGAATGTGGGTGAGGCCTTCTTCCATACAGAAAACACCGAGTGGGTTGAGGAGAGGGCTGACAAGGCCTACCCAAACCTGGAGAAACTTGAAAGGGCCTAGGAGGACCACAGTGACACAGTAGGCTCCCAACTGAGGCACACAATATAGCCAGGTAAATCTGGCAGTATGAAACAGCCTAAAGCCACTGTAACAATAGGAGTTAAGGGTTGACTTACATCAATATTCCTAAAGAAGAATATAAGACCCACCCAACAGGACCTGCAGGAGGAATCCAGGTGCTTGGCCCCTCCCCTTTATTGAGGGACCCAACAATTGGACAAAAATCACTCATACAGTAGGACCCTAAGACACACATGACAGTTGCTAGAGACTACTGGGATTGAAAGACCAAAATATTAACCCAAGAGGTGAAAATGACAAGACAAAAAAGCAAAATGCAATCTCAAACATCCAGTCCATCAGGGACAAGTACAAGAGACAATGAAATAGAGAAGATTAGAAGTCACACACCTGATATTTCTGAAAAGATAGCAAGTGAAATAAAGAAACAAATCCATGAAGCTATAAGACAGTTAAAAAAACCATATTGATACATACAACAGCTATTGAAAAAGAAAAGTTAGTATACCTGAATTGATAAATCTTACATGTCTATATCTGTCAATATGCCCAACCCCTATGAAGGTAACGATATACAATATTGTAACTACTGTCAAACTTCAACTACCTCAGTGTGTAAACCTGCAATGTTATTGTATCAGATCTGTTGTTGTTGTTTGTCTGTCTTTTTCGATTTTTGTTTCCATCTTCTGTATCTATTTTCTCTTAAATAAAAAAAATAAATAAATAAATAAATAATCTGTCAGGTAAAGAAAGAAATGACAACCTTAGTAAAAGAATTATTCAACATAGCTAGAGAAGACATAGATAAAAAAAAGTACAGAAGCATGGGAAAATAATGGAAACCTTGAAAGAGCAACTTAAAATAGAAATAGAATGCATGAAACAAATTCAAAGAGATATCCAGGAAATAAAAAACTCCACTGAAAGCTGGTGTAACCATTTAAATGAAACTGAGGATAGATTTCAGACCTTGAAGACAGGATCACAAGCCGGGTGTGGTGGCACACGCCTTTAATCCCAGCACTCGGGAGGCTGAGGTAGGTGGAGCGTTGTGAGTTCAAGGCCGGCTTGGGCTACAATGTGAGCGCAAGGCCGGCCTGAGCTACATAGTGCGACCCTGCCTCAAAAAAACCAGGGCTGGGGAGTTTAGCTCAGCAGCTTAAGCGCCTGCCCTGGCAAGCGCAAGGTTGTGAGTTCAATCCCCAGTGCCGCAAAA
>RJWM01020753.1:0-36608 GCA_004363535.1 Dasyprocta punctata | reverse complement strand
CTGTCAGAAAAGCTGATGGTAGGAGTTTAGTGAAAGAACAAACCAGCACAATATTAATCTGTTAGCTCTATGGAGCAGTTGATAAGCAATTAAGATATAATGACCTCATTATAAACTCTCAGTGAAGTTCAGTCATAAATCTTGGGTCAAGAGAACCAAAAATATAATTCAGAAAGACTGGCTGGGATTGGAGGGCCTGGAAGATATGTAGATACTGAACAAAACTGAGCTCATTTCTCAGCTAATTTCCTTACTAGCTGCATGGTCTTATATGACTCATTAAAAATCTCCATAAATAAATTCATTCCTAAAGCAAGTTCTTAAAAATACTTTGACTGATAATTGAATACAAAGAGGGCTACTGAGCAACTTTCAGAATACCCATAAACAAGAAATAAACAGCATCAGCAACAAAAGTAGCAAGAGTTTTAAAAAACCCAGGCCCTCTTGGTTTCTGTCACTTGTTTGACCTCTCATGTCAAGACCTACCCTCATCTCTCATTGACCTCATGCTGCAAATGACTGCTATTAATCTTTTTTAAAAAAAGCTTCCAAAAACAAAAGGGCAATGAAAGGATTATGGAAATAATGTCCATTATATACTTGATGTGAGACACTGTTGACCTTTCAAGTTAGTAAAAGAAGTTACATTTTTAGTAGATAAGTTATTGTTATCTATTAATTGTTGTTATCTACTAATTATTGTTATCTTCAAATTGTTATTGTGTGCTAATTGTTATTACCTACTAAGTCATCGGATAATCAGAGAAAAATAACAAATCTTAATCTTTATCTTGGGCTGTATTGCAACATAAAGTTCAAGTGTACAATGAATTAAACGTTAAGAAATTAAATCACAGATGAACAATTAAAGCATAGGTGGATTTTTTATAGTTTTCAAGAGGGAAATTTGTCCTAAGCAGAAAGATGGAAACTACTAAGAATGAGAGTGATATATTTGACTACCTAAAAAGTTAAATTTAAATATCAAAAGTTCCACTAATGAACAAGTAAGAGAAATTTAAAATTTATATACCACATTTAGGTAGATAATGTTATATCTTAATTTAAATTTATTTTTAAACTTATACAAAAAAACTGGATATATTTTGGGGTACCATGTTACATTTCAATGCATGTACACATTGTGGTATGTTTAAAGCAGGTTATATCTCTGTCTCATCAAACATGTAAATGATATTTTTATGGTAAAGACATTGAAAATCACTTCTTTGAGTTTTTTGAAATGCGCAATACCTAATTGCTATTCATACTCATCCTCTTGTCCAGTAGCACAGGAGAACTTCTTACTCTTATCTAAGAGTAGCCACTGAGTAAGTTTTCCCCACCTCACCTTCAGCTCTGTTCCTGGCCTCTAATAATCACCTTGTTGCTCTCAATTTCTATGAGGTCAACCCTTTCTTTTTTTTATTTTAAAGAGAGTAAAACAGAACAATAAAATGAAACAAAACAAAACAGTGATAAGACAGTTGGAAATCCACACTTGTTACTATCCTGCATATTGTTAACCTCTAAATAGTTGCTCAGATCACTGGGTTTATGATACAAACATTAGGTTGTTTCTTTACTTCAGTTGTGATCATCTCAGTCTGTGTTCTTCTGAATCAGCCAGTGGCTTATGAGGGGGGAGCATGGTCTCCTTCCTAGTTCTCCCTGGCCAGCAGGGCTGCTGCTGCTGCTGCACAGAGGGCTGCATAGCTTCCTTCCTGTTTCTCCCCAGTCAGTGTGGCTGCTACTGGCCAAGGTCAACTCTTTTAGGTTCTACATATGAGTGAGGTTATGTAGTACTCGTGTTTCTGTGCTTGATTTCATTCAGGTGACACAATAATTCGTGGTTCTATCCATGTTGTTGCAAATGACAAGATTTCGTTCTTTCTTGTGGCTGAACTATATTCCATTGTGTATATGTGCCACATCTTCTTTATCAACTGATGGGCACTTGGGTTGTTCCTAGATCTTGGTTATTGGGAATAGTGTTACAATGAATACAAGAGTGTAGATGCCACTTCAACATGCTGATTTTACTTTCTTTGGATATATACTGCATCAGAGGGCAATTTTTAAATTTTTAATTGTATATGTGTGACAGCATAATTTAATTGCAGTTACATCATATATATTTAACAGTATTTTAATGTTAGAAGACTAATTAGAAATTAACAGTAAAAAGATTAAATTCTGGACAAAAATGGGCAAATAATATGAATAAACAACTCACAAAAATGAAAAGTTCCTAAAAATTGCTAGCAAAACTCTGAAAATTTAAAAAATCCTCTAGAAAAGGTGAAATGCATTAAAAATTAAGAAAATACAAAGTATTTTACAATAACTGATTGTAAAAGATAATTCATATTAGATTGCCAAAAGTAAGACCACCAGAACAACATCAAATACAGAAAGGATAGCAATTTTCACACAGTGATATAAGATAGTTATAAATTTTCCAGAGGCTATCTAGGCACTTGGAACCTTAAAAATGTGCATACTTTTGACTTAGGAATTTTACTTCTCTGGGTTAATGCCAAAGGAATAACTATACAAACAATTCAGTGGGGTTTTTTTTTTTGCATAATAGAAAATTAAGAGCAGTCTAAATGACCAACTGTAAGTGATAAGAGGTATTACTTAACACTTGTATAATAGAATACTGTTCAACTTTTTTCTAAAAATAGTGTCACAGAAGAATATTTATCAGCATTGCATTGTATTAAAGATACAGTACTTAGAAAAAAAAGAAGTCACACAATGTGAGATTTAAAAATAAAATATAAAACTGGTGTGGTGGCGCACTCCTGCAATCCTAGCACTCAGGAAGCTGAGGCAGGAGGGTCATTGCTAGTTTGAGGGCAACCTGGGCTGCAAAGTGAGCCCAAGGTCAGTCTGAACCACATAGTGAGACCCTGTCTCAAAAAGACAAAAAATAAATTAAAAAGATAAAAATAAAATAGAAGACAGGATGGTATTTGGTTGTGGACAATAAACCTGTGGGAAGTGAGACAATGAATAACTTACAGGTGAAACAATACCTTTGTCTTTTTACTATGTTATCCAAAATTTTCTCCATTAATCATTCAGAAAATTCTGTGTCTGCCTCGTCTTCTTCTGCTGTATCACCCCGCTTTCTGCAGGTGGGACCTCACCACTCCTTGCTTCTCTGCCATGTGCCTTCTCTAATAGCATATGATGTACCAGCTCTGATGCCCTGTGGGGCTACCTTTAGTCAATAAGAGTGAGATTGCTAGGTAAATTTCTTTCTTTCCTTTTTTATTTTATTTTTTGTCTTTTTGATGCAGTGCTTCACTGTGCAGTTCAGGCTGGCCTTGAACTCATTTTATAGCCCAGGCTGACCTTGAACTCACCTGCCTCAGCCTCCTGAGCGCTGGCATTATAGGTGTGTGCCACCACACTCAGCTAGATAAATTTGTTAGCTCTGCTGCCTTTAGGTAAAAAAATACCAAGATGCTTGTTAGGGTCTGTCAGTAGGTCCCAATATCTGGCCCTGGCTGTCTGTCCACAGCAATGGCCAGAACACTGTCACACCTGCAAAGCCAGTGCAGTAGCAGCCTTTGGTGTAGGCCTTTTCTCCTACTGCGGGTTGCTCCTTCCACCTTGCAAACAAACTGTCTACTACAAATAAACCTTCTCTCAGGCTATGCTGTTGGGGACACCTGAGCGAAGGCATGCGCATATTCATTTCATCGTAATGTAATGCAATAGCGTTGAAAGCATATAATTTTAATGCAAGTAATCAGAGGGATAATAACATCAGGATCAGAGACTTTTTTTTCTTAAAATGATTTGTGGAGTTCTGAAACTACAGGAGAATTCTCTGCTGCCCATTAGGAAAACTTAGCTTTATACCATGTATTGCCCTTCAGTGTTTCTGAACCACTCCTTAGTGATTTTAGGAAATAGATACACTGTGTTGCTAGAAATGATGAGGGTATTGTGGGGCAAAGACACCTGTAACCACCTCATGTGGAGGAGTCCTAGTGCATGGAGGAAGGCAATGAGCTTGATACGACCTGCCACCAAGAGCAGTAGTCCCAGGGTTTTCAGGAGTAGAGGTCACTAAGAAAGATGAAACTCACACAGGTTCTGGATGGATCAATGCTTTGCTCACAGAGAAGAGCCAGAACTAGCTCTGCTTCAATAGTAAACATCAGCCTGTCACGGTCAGTGGGTCTTACCCTGCAGCAGCAAGAGGGTCATCACATAACTCTGTCTTATTCTCTCCCCAATGTGAGCAGATACAGCAGTAATGTTGACCAGCGGTCATAGGATGCATGTGCTTAAGCAGAACAAAGAAATACATATCAGGTCTGGAAGAGGCACAGGAGTCTTGAGACACTTTATCTCTCAGGAAAAAATATTTTATGCCCAAGGCACAGTTTTACACAGCTAAGCAGGGGAAGAAAGGCTACACACATACATATATAACTGCTTTTCCCGACAGAGATTCTGTGGTTTTAGATAAGACATTCATAGAACGAAATCCCACAGCAGTCATAGGAATAAAACTGGAGTCTAGATTGTACATTCTCTCCAGGTGAACCTTTAAGTACAGTATACATATAATTTTTTTACAAGACCACCTACCTTTACAGGATTAGAAAGTTTTATTCTTTTTCTAATTACCTCCCACTTCCTGGCGAGCCTTGATAACCTGATTCAGTGAGATGCAGAAGAACCATGGAAACCTACCATTAAGATTGACTGATGCTCCTCATCTCCAACATCCCGGGGAAAATTAATTTTATGGATATCATCTTTCCCACTTTAAGTATTTCTACCACAACTTTGGCCTAATCTTTTGACATCTGATCTCAGTGGTCTCTGCTAGAGTATAACCTACAGTGATACCTGATTCACTAAGTCAGATAATTGTTGTGTAGTACATACTCCATTACCTGGTGATGTTCTTCAAAAAACCAATTCGTTTGGGTGATGGCGCCACTTGGCACTGAAGCACTACCTTAGTGGAGGCTATTTCACTGTTATACATCATCAATTTCCTAAATCTCTGTGTCAGTATTTTAAAAGAATTGCCCTAATGCAAAATGTGTTACATAGATAAGGAGAATCTGGTTAACATCTCTGCTTATCTTCTGACATTGAACATTATTTTGTTTCCTCTTCCTCTAGCATATGCCTTGAGAAAGTTCTAGAGAGGACATGGCATTCCTATTACAACACAGACCATTGTCTTTCCACGTTGAACATCTGAGCCTAGTTCCAATTGCCCTATTCATAACCAGGTAATCATTCGAAGGGATATTGCCTTAATGAAGCACAAATTTAAAGGGGAATTCTGTAACAAACACTTGCCTTAATAGATGGATTGATGTCTTTGTGGTGGGAAATTAGGTTTCCTTAAAAGCCTGCAGCCATGCAGAAACAATGCATTGCAGGTCCAAGAAACCTAGAGGAAAATCAAGAAAGGAATTGCCCAGGTAAATGAGGTATGTGGAGTAGGAATTCTACAATAGAGCAATACCATTGGGCCGTTCAGGGAATTGTAAAAGCAAGTCAGGGTGCAAGTGGATTCATGTCAGAAAATACTGTATGCCTCTCAGTGATACTCCATAAGTGTCCTGAAATCTTTATGTATGACCCAATTGCTTTCTTCAAGTCAAATCCCAAACAAAGACCAAACAGAACCATCCTGTTTGAGTTAAGAGCGTGGAGGCCTGGAGCTCTCTAATCTCTCCAATGTCCTCCTCAACTCTCCCTCTCTAGAGGATGGTAGGGGTGTTTTTAGGAGGATTTCTGAGTGAGGCTCAAGCCAAAGAAATGAGATAAATTCCTAGAATATACACCAGAGCGGTCTCTGACACTGGGATCACACTACGATTTACTGAATTTGGCTCATCTATCTTCTTGGATTGCCTTTGACTGCCTGTCAACTGTGGAAGTTATTTACCTCCCCAGAGTTTAAACTAATCCCTGGTTTTCTTCCTTTCATTGCCACACCACTTATTCACCTGTCAGATGGCAACTATATTTCTTTTAGCTCCAAGAACTCTACTTGTTTTGAACCTACAGAGTAGATTATAGGGTCTGAGTACCTTAACTTCTGGGAATTTCACAGATTTCTTTCAACCTTTGGAGGAATCTGATGATAGCTTTTCAAGTTTTTCTGTCTTTCATGTTTCTTCAAATTGGAAACTATTATTGTGTAAACACAAAAGAAGAGACTGGGAGTCTGTAGCATGGTTTTTACATCATCACTGTGAGGACTATAAGGTCCAGAACCTAGCAGTGCAAAAGGAAAATCTTCCCACTTTGGGGGGGATGTCAGGGAATGGAAGATGAGAGCTGGACCCCACTGTAAAACCACAGCCACAGTCATCAGTCAAGACTCCTCCCTACTTCTTGCATCCCACATTCAAGCCTTCAACAAGGTCTTGCAGATACTGTTTCCTAAATTCTTGAATCTCCCTACTTTTTCTGTTCTAAATGCCATAGGAGGAAGGTGTATCTTCCTTAAAGATCATGCTCTGAGTATTTGGGACTCAGTGAAAGTCATGTGTAATCACTATGGTTTGACTATTCCCTTCAACTTTTATATGTTGAAATCTTAATATTCAATGCAACAGTGTTGAGAAACAGAATTGATAAGAAGTAATCAGATCTGCCCTCATGTGTGGATTAATGCCATTAGCAAAGTTTGTTATAAAAGTGATTTCATCTTGAGGACATAGGGACAGGCAAAGAGGTCATGAGCAAAAACCAAACTGCATGGGAAACACTTCAGGGAATCAACAACTGTGATCTCATCTTATTAAAAAGTTTTTGCATATCGAAAGAATTCACCGACAGAGTGAAAAGAAAACCCACAGATTGGAAAAAGATTTTTGTCAACTGTGCCTCAGACAAAGGACTTTTATCTAGAATGTGTAAAGAATTGAAGAAAATCAGGTCCCCCAAATTTAAGGACCCAATTCAAAAATGAGCACTTGAGATGAATACATAATTCTTCAATGAAGAAATATAGATGGCAAATAAATATATGAAAAAATGTTCCGCATCATTGGTCATTCAAGAAATGCAAATTAAAGCAACACTGAGATGTCATCTCACTCCAGAAAGAATGACTAACATCAAGACATTAACCGATAACAAAAGCTGGTGGGGCTGTAGGGAAAAAAGAACACTTCTTCATTTTTGTTGGGAGTTTAGACTGATACAATGACTATAGAAATCAGTGTGGTGATTCCTAAAGAACTAGGATTAGAGATCCCATTCAACCCAGCTATTCCCCTTCCATTTTCTAAGAAGAACTGAAAACATCCTACCACAGTGATATATACACACCCGTATTTATAGCTACATGATTTGTAGTAGCCAGGTCTTGAAAACAATCCTAATACCCATCAACTGAGGAATGGATAAAAAAGATTTGGTACTTTTATACAATGGAATACTACTCAGCCAAAAAGAGCAATAAACTTGATGCTTTTATAGGTTAATAGATGAAACTAGAAACCATACTCATAAGTGAAATAAAATAGCCTTACCTGTGTGAACACCATTTGTCTCTCTAGTGTAAGAACGTGAAAGAGTAAATAAGATCCAAAAGTTACAACAGATGTAGTAAAAGGGAAACAAACTGCGCAAAGGGAAATTATATTGTTTGATCAATCTTGCATGCCTGTATCTGGTAACCCAAGCAATTACTTTGAGGATAACACTATGCAATATAACAGCCATTGGTAAATTCCTATCATCTTGCTTTGAAATCCTGTATCACCATTGTTTTGTTGTCGTTGCTGTTGTTGTCATTTTGCTTTTGTTGTTGCTTTTTTATGGTTTGTTTGCTTCTTGATTTTTTTGGTTTTCTTCCTCTTTGAAATTAAAAAATAAGTGATTTCATCTCTTTTTTGCTCACCATGTAATCACTTCCCGTATGCTACGATGCAGCAAGAAAGCCCTCGTCAGATGTAATCTCCCCCTGCGGTCTCGAGTTTCCCAGCCGCCAGAACTGTGAGCCAAATCATTTTGCTCATTATAAGTTATCTCATTTATGATATTCTGCTATAGCAACACAAATTGGACCAAGACAATAGTTATGATTATCCCTGAGGATACCGCAAGGCAGTGGTGCCCCAGTGCAGAGAGAAATACTGGTTTTCAGTAAATCCAATACAGTTTTTGCTTCACAGTTTTGGAATAAATTGATGTTTCTTCAGCTGAAAACTTGATGAAGACATTGGTATGCGTTTAAGGGGCATGCTGGATTAAAATGTATGCATATTTAAATCTTAGCATGGTGAGGTTTCTATATTATGAGATATACAGAAACAGAAGGAATAGTAATTTTACATCTTCACTTTTAGACTTCCTCTTCTTTTATCAAACAATGGAGCAGAAATATTGAAATACCTCTGTCTTTCCTCCAATTCTCTCACATTTCTTTGTTGCTTAGATCACATAATTGATTATAAATAAACGTATGGTGAGATTCCCCTGTGTTTATTTTAAGATACCCGGATCTCTTGTGTGAACTACAGTAAAGGTCCTTTAAATAGGTGCATAAAAGGAACATTACTTTTCTTCAACCCATTCACTGTATGTTGCCAGAATGTTGCTAAAAACAGATTTGATCGTTACTTTCTGGTGGAAAATCTTGCAACTATTGTCTGTTGTCCTCAGGGTGAATCAAAGTCTTTGGCATCTGGGAGCCCTTGGCAGTGTCCTCTCTGTATTCTGTACATCTCTTCTTTCACCTCCCTTACACTGCTAGTGAAATTGAACTACTTGCTTTGCCTCTTATGCAAGACTTTCCTGTGCCTCAGGGTCCCTCTGACTCTGTCTTTGTGTGGCTACCTTCTCATCCTTAAAAATCTCAATTTAAACATCATCTTTTTTGGAACTCTCCTTGCATATTTCTAGCAGCACTACTTCTGTTGGTTAAGTGTTACGATTTAAAAAAAAAAAAACTTTTAAACTGGTAACACAAAAAATGAGAGTTGTACTTATCCATGGAGTACTATGCAATGTTCAAAGCATGTATATATTGTATAATGTTTAAATCAGGTTAAACATATTTATTTCCTTAAGCATTTATCATTTTCTTGTGGTGAAAACATTCAAATTCCTTTTTAAAAGTTTTTTGAAATGTGCAGTATGTAATTGTTGAGTACGGTTAACATACTGGGTAGTAGTACCCTAGTTGCCTCTTTCTCCTATCTGTAACTTAGTACTCTTTGATTAGCCTCTCTGCTATGATTCTCCCTGGCTCTGCCACTGTCCCTGGCCTTTGAAAATCAGTATTTTGTAGTCAGTGTCTATGAAAGTAATCTTTTTAGATTTCATGTAAGACTGAGATCATGCAGTACTTGTTGTATTGAACTTGGTTTTTTTTCACTTTAATTTATTATCTCCAGTTCCATTCACGTCACAAATGACAAGGTTTCATTCTTATGATCACACAGCATTCTATTATGTACATGTGCATTTTATTTATCCATCAGTTGAGGGACAGATTGTTCCCATTTCTGCGTTACTGAGAATAGTTCTGCCATGTACATGGGGTATAGGTGTCTCTTCTAAATATTAATATCTTTAACTTTGGATAGGGAGTGATACCTCAGTTGCCCAAAGGCTCCAAGCTCGAGGCTTCCAGTACTCAAACAGCAAAGTTCAAAAGAAAATGGCTCCATGTTCATAATTTTTCTCATTCGTCAAACTGAAAATTCAATCCCCCAAAAAAATCTTCTCGGGCTAAGAGTGAGGACAGTCCCTTAGCCACCAAGACTGGTGCTAAGTTGTTTCACACCTAAATCCCACAGGTACATGAGCAAGTGTGTCCCAGACCCATTCCAAAGTTAGAACTGATGGAACCAAAACTTGAGTCTAGCAGGTGCATGAATCTCCTCCTGATGCAGAAGTCGGTTTAGAGCAGTGGCGGTGAACCTGTGGCATGCATACTGCAGCAGGCTTTTTGTTATCATTGGAAGCTCTAAAAGGTTCATTATCACTGGTCTGGAGGCTCCACCTGTGAGTCCACAGACAGAGCTTTCAGTTTTCCCTGGATGTTTATTCTCAACATGGCATGCCTGGCTCTGAGACAAAGACATGTGCTAACTTTTGTCCCCTGCTTCCCTAGTGGGTAGAATCCTGCTCCTTACTCTGATGGCTGATGTCAAAGAAAGATTCATGGATGCAGCCTCCACATGACCTAACAGAGTTCTAAAGGCTCAGTCCCCTGGTATGAGTTTGGTAGTAGGAGTCATGTGGCTTTGCCTAGCACTGGGTTTAACCAGGACAGTTCTACTATTGGGCATCAAGTTTAAGGCCTAGACTTAATTCTCCTCCCCCCACCAGTGTGTGGTACATCTCTCCCTACAGAGCTGTTTGGAATTGGGGGAGGAGTGACATGGGCAACTCTATCGTGCCTTCCTCAATGTGTTTATTCATTTCGTCGTCTTAAAAGCTCTCTGATTGCTTGACTGATTTCCTAAGCTCGTGTGGTGGTACTTTCACATACAAATAGACGTTCAACTGGTGTGTATGAAGGGGTACTGCCAGGAGATCTTGGTTGCCATCTTGCCCCACCTTCCCAGCACTCCAGCCATCTCATTTCTATCCCATAGCTAGTGTTCAAAGTCCCCGGTGGAAGCCGGAGCTGCCATTTCACATTCTTAATACTCCAAGGAAAAGTAAGGACTTAGAATTTTGTTCCTTAGACCATACTGTTCATTTTTCAATAATACTAGCTTATTTATAACCCAATAATAGCAATTTTTATTTATTAAATATAAATAATAACAAATATGTTTACTATGAATATGTCAAGCATTCTTCTAAGGTGTATATATATATATATATATATATGTATATTACGATAAATATATTCACATTTTTTTAAACATGCACATATATATTTCCTCTTAATATGCACAAAATTGCTGTTGTGCCCCCTTTTATCACAGTTGGGAAATCCAAACCACAGAGAAGCTAAGTAACTTTCTGTAGAGACTGAGGACACATGAGTACTGTTTTTCAGTAAATCCAGCACAGCCAGTCTTCCTTTCAGTACTTGAACAAACAAGAAAAATCAGGATTGAAGCCCAGGAATTCTAATTCAAGAAGCTGCCTAACCATTGTGTACTTGGCTTTTCTTATTTAACTGGACTTCATTTTGTTATTCTTTCCAGTTGAGTTACCATACTACATCTCAGCTGTTCAATGGGTGTACATGCTGCCTTGATTGGAAAAAGTATTTTTAAAAGCTTAATCTTAGGATATTTATTATGCAAACACGAATAAAGTGTTGTACTTGCCTTTCCCCATCCACCATAATTGTTTGCCATAATCTCCACCATAGCCCCAACAAGTCTCTTTAAAAAAAAAACAGTTGCATTCCACCTGAAGAACCACAGCAAACATCTCTGTGGGCTGCGCTGATATAGGCATTATGTTCTTTGTGTTTGTTAAAAGTGATTAGGGTTTTTTTTTTTTTTATCACTTGTTTGACTTTCAGAGCTGGGACTTACTCTGCTATCAGCAGGATGCCTCATCTCCTTTGGAAATTTTCAAGATGAAAACCCAGAACACAAAATGAATTGTGGCAGCCAGAAGTCCTTAATTTAGTGTATGGGTTTCAGCAAGATGAGAAGAGTTTTTATTTTTAGGCTAAAACAAGGAAATAAATATGAATTAAAACTATAGTATAGTCATCACATTCTTTTCTTGGATTCATGCACATTGTTCATGCACTTGACATGATTCAATTACGTCTTAAATTCCTGATTGTGAGAGCAAATTAAATGATAAAAGCATAATCTACAGGTCATATTTACAAAAGTTTTGTAACGTCATTGACCCTGGAAAGGGCATCTTACCTCTAATTGTGCATTATGGATAATGCAGCCTCTACAAATCATAAGAAATAATCATTAAAATGCTAAAATAAGATTATGAGTTCAATGGAAAGCAGTAGATCTACGTTAGGTTGTATTAACATTGAAAAGGGATGAGGAACCCAAATGAAGATAACCTATAACTTTTTTTTTCTAGTGTGCTATGTGACTCCAGTCCAAGGTCCTATACAGCTATCACCAAATCCCTTGCACACCTGAATAATCTCATTAGAGAGAAGGGTACCATGGATTCCTCTGAGAATTTTTCTGTTCAAGTAAGTAGAAGACTTCAGCTTAAGAAGAATATGATACTTGCATTCAAGGCCTTTTCAATTTCACACCTCTGCAACCTGCCCGCATTGGCTGGAAAAACTGAGGGTCATCTGGAGTTTGAGATGTGTCTCTTATTTACCAGGACACACAGCTGCTACCTACAAGGATGTGTTGCTGGCTATTTCTTTTCAGCAGTCTGCCACCAAAAATGCCTCAAGGAAAAGTGAAATCTGGCAGCAAACTGTCACCTTCTGGAGTCTGTCTAATGCTACGCTTGGGTTTGTGTACAGAGGAAGAAACAGGCACTTTATTGCTTTTCTCAGAAATATTGTCTGCCCTTGGTTCATACTTTTACATGAGACAGATCTTTCTTTTTCCCATATTATTTTTCCAGTGAATAAAATTCTGTAATGTGGAACAATAAATCCTTTTCATTGTTCAGGTTTGGCTGAAATCCTACCTTTCTACTCCCTAAACCCTTCACTATTGTGAACGTCCAATGATAGCTATTGTCTGTAGTCTGTTAGATCCTTATTCACTGTTACGTGTCTGTATCTTATCTTTCTTAGTAGATCAGAGCTCCCTGAAGGGAAGCACTGTTGTACAATGTATTGCATCCCACAGTCTCCAGTCGTAGCACTGCACACATCATGGATATCCAGAAGTAGAACTAGCCCTTTGGTGAATTCATTCATCTGGAAAAGCACTTGCTGATAAAATAAAAATCTGAGGCCCAAATTACAACCACTGTGCCTTAGATCAATGCTTCTCACACGTGAATGTGCACCTCATTCCTCTGGGTATCTTGTTAAAATGGAGGCTCCAATTCCAGGAACTGTGGAGGACCAGGGCTCTCTATTTCTATCCCCAGATCATGCCAATACTCCTGCTCATGGATCTTACATTGAGCATAAAGACCTTAGACATAAAAAAATTAGTCATAAATCACTAACTTCCAAATAATTTCTTTGCTTTCAATTCTTTTGCAAAACCACACCTAGAGCACACTTCAGCGGATGTAACTCTCATCAGTCTACAGACGTTTAGAAATATTCAATAACCAGCTACAGGTCTTCTGTAAATAACAGCTAGTGTGGCAGGATAATTCATAGACAAGCTAATTTGCATATATTCCCCCATATTTCTCATTCATTTTTTTCTAGGCAGACAGTCAAGCTCATTCAAATTCTTTGCATTAGAGACTACAAGAAGTAGGAGTGGGAGGGCAAGAACTGTTGGAAGACAGCCATTTTTTCCCTACCTCTTTTAAAATCTGAGTGACTAAAAATATTATATAAGGTATTCTTTGGAAAGAGGGTGAAGAAAGAATCAGAAAGAGAAAAGAATTATTCCCAGAATTGGAAGAAAATGGAAATCAGTGCTTGCAAATATTTAAGAAGCTGATTGTCTGGACTCCAGTGCCAGGCTCTTACTCTTTTATAGGGTCCGTGTCATGGCATAGAAACCGCACGTATCTGGGGTTAGCTGAACTCAGAAAAAAGGATATTTCAGTAGGAATCAGCATGGACCTATTAGCTGTTCCAGTGCTTTAGCACTGCATAACTACCCCATTCCATGACCACTCCACGCCAACCAATTTTTCCTTCATTAATAAAAGACAAAGGGGAAGCAGCTTCGCAGAAACACTTGCAAAGAGAAGTCAATGTAGCAGGTAGGGTTTAGAATTTGGTTTAATATTTAAAATAAATCATGGAGGTTATTTATGGTTCAATGAAGTGTGTGAGGTGAGTTTCATACTTGATGATAAAGCTCTTGAATGAGGACATAAAGATAAATCAAATCATTTAATCTCCACAATCCCACACTCACACTCTCACAACTCACACACACAGAACTTTGCCTGCTCTAACCCTTCCAGTGGTTTCCATTCCTACTTAGAATGAAATCCAAGTCCTCTTCCATCAACCACGACAACCTACGCTGTACGTTTGCACCTATAAAGGCGGCAGTCACTGGCCACTTGTGGCAACTGGGTCCTTGAAATATGATTGCTTTGAACTGAGATGTGCTATAAGTGAAAAACACATGCTAGGTTTTAAAGATTTAGTAGAAAGAGAGCGAGAGAGAGGCAATATATATGTCTCATAGCCAGCAAGTGGAAGAGCTGGAAAGTAAAGACATGAGAGTCTAATCCTAGAATGTAAGCTCCCCTATCTCTGGGATAAGTCACATTTGCAAATGCACTAAAATAAAGTCAAAATGGATCTAAGATCTAAATACTGAAACACAAATACTTAATCTGCTGTAGAATACAATAGATAAAAAGCTCTTGAAGACATAGAAATAGGCAAGAACTCTCTGAGCAGAATCTCAAGTGAGACAAGAAGTGACATAAAGAATCAACAAATGAGATTCTATAAAATTTAAAATCTTCTGCATAGTCAGTGAAACAATCAACAGGGTGAAGAGATGACCTGCTTTCTCTGCTTAGCTTTACAGCCTGTGAGTTTGTGGATTAACCCTTGATGTAGAGACCTCTCTGTCTGTTCACCCCAGACCATACCAACTGTCCAACTCACAGTATGTTCCTGATCACACTGGCAGATGGGGAAAGCAACCAGACCACCTATGCTGGATGTGGGCAGTGTGTGTACTGGCATGGGACTGAGGGGTGTCAAGCAATCTGTTGGATTTAATACCAGCACTTTCAGACCCAGCCTCCTTCGAAAACCACACAGTACCAGCCTGGCTTCTTGTTACAAGAGAAAGACCCCTAATTCCTTCCCAGCCTGATCATGTACTTCTCAGTGCATCTATGTGTAGCTCACTTCCCCTCCAAAATTCTCTTGCTGCTGTCTCCCACCCAGTCACTGTGGAATGGTGACTCCAAACACCCTGAAGCATAGTTGTTCTGTAGCTGTCCTGTAGCATAGTCTTAAACCATCAACCTCTTTCTCAAATGGTTCTTGATTAAAATTCTGCAAAGTTATGGGTGCTGTACTTGATTTCTTCTCCAGCTCTAGCCTGCCTTGTGGAAGGAAGGACTTCCAGAATAAAACCCCATGCTGTTCATGCAAATTACGGTAGCAGTGCACTTTTCTTAGGGTTAAGCTGCCGGCCAGATCCACTGCTCCTCCCTAGAGCCGCCAGCCGCCTGGGTGTCCACGTGTTAGTGCAGCTGGGTCCCCCTACCCAAGAGCTGGGTGTAGTGTTCCAGACTGTTTTGTTCTTTTCTTTGCATTTCATGCAGTTTCTCTATCATGTCTAGTTTTCCTGGCAGCCCTTTCTTGATTTCTGGAGATCTGGTTTTCTTTTTTTTCAATAAGTTGGTATTCAAATGTCTTGAATTCAGGTCCTTATATTTTGCTGACAGTCTTTGCTATTTTCAATCTCCCTAAGTAGGATTTTTAAAAATAAAATAACATTCCTTCATATTGAAAACTTTGGATTCTGAACCCAAATGGAACAGAAACTTCTTTCAGCTCCAGCCCCAGAGTCTTTCTAATTTTTCTGATTTTTGACACTCTGTCCTTTCCAGACTGATTCTGAGGAATGAGAGAAATTTGTGTGTAATCAAGTGGTTCAATCCACTGTTGTCTCGCTTCAAAGTTTTGAATGTGCTCTCCACAGTCCAAAGAATAAAGTCTTTTGAACTTCATTTACTGTCACTCACTATCACCCTCAGTTACAGATAAACTGTTTTTCAAGCCTTATTCCCATCACCACTAGCACATCTGACATTTTACTGCGATTAGTCTGCTTTATTCACTGTCAGAAAAACATCCTTTGTATCTTCTCACCTTTGCACTGTTACCCTCGGCACCCTCTGTAGAATGTCTCTAACAGGCTTTACTAGGGCTGAATTCATGTCAAAATCTTCCGTGAAGCCTTGTTTGAACATTTCAGTCTGAAATGGCATCATTCATCTAAGCTGTTATGCCAAGTAGTATTGTGCAATTTAGTCATGAAATCACCCTTTGGATTAAAATATCTAGTCTGATGCTCACAACTACCCAGAGATGTTGGCATTGGCAAATCTTGAAGCAAAAATGAGATAAGCTATAGATGATAAATACATTCAGTGTTACTGTCCAGAAAATCCCTGTTCTAACAAATTCATTCCCTCATGATATCTTGATCAACAAATACATCACATGTCTCTTGTCTCAGAACGCCTAGTGTCTCTTCACCAGAGTTGGATAGCTAAACCATCTCACAATTTCTGTGCACGAAACATCAAATTAAGTGAAATGACAAGTCATAGTTCTTAGGATGGAAGAGAAATGAGAGCTGAGATTCACTGTAAGCTTTTTCTCAGAGGGGAGATTTGGGCAGGACCTCAGAGACCCAGAAGGATTTACATAACAGTAAAGCCCAAACCACACATGTACATTCATCTTTTTTCATATAAATTCTTCATTTTATCTTCTTTTGGGGAGAGGCACTGGGGATCAAACTCACAACCTTGTACTTGCCAGGCAGGCGCTTACATCACTGAGCTAAATCCCTGGCCCAAAATCTTCATTTGATAGAACACTTTTATATTCACAATCCCATGTAATCCTTTTGAAATCCTGACCCTCTAAATGGACAGTTCTCTTGGGGTTAAGAGAGCCAGTGTAATCTTTGTGTATTACCCATTACAGAGAAAATTATTTTGAATGCTAGCTGCTTCTATTAAGATGAAAATTAAATTCTCAAGAAATAGGGCATGGGTAGGGGTGAAGAGGAAAGAAAAAGGATTGCATTGAGCAAAGTAATTCAGAGTCCCTAGTCCCTACTTTGTCATTCTAATGAGGCAGCTGTCTCCTACAGGAGGTAGGTTTAGGTGATGGAATGGAGTCTAATTGTGCTAATTGTGTATTAAATTGGTGTTAGATTATCAAAGTGGTGAGTCAACAATTACAAGCAGCCCCCTCCTCATCTTTTATCGACACAAATTTGTCACTGACAGGAAATATCAGAAAAGGTGCTGTTTCACAGATCAATTCCATGATTTGGGTATTTGAAAAAAACTTCCAATAGTTATTGTAGAAGTAAATATCTAGTTTCCAAAACTAGAGGAGTTTACACTAGTCTGGTGATGGTTGCCTTCCAGTTTTTACTTTAAAATACTAGTTAGAGGTTTTTAAGTTTTATACCACTACAGAGTGCTAAGAGAAATAAGTATAAACCCTTACTATTACAACCTTATTTTCCACACCAAACTGCTTAAAGAAATCCCGTGTTCTCCTTGACATTTGTCTTATCCACAGGCTCTGTGTGCCCTCCTCCATCATTTTCTGGGGCTGTTCTTGCTGACATAGCTATTACGTGGCTAGCATTAGGACTGGTTTTAATGGCGCAAGGTGGATGGCAATTTTCTACTCTATTTTTTAGCATAATATGAGCCAAAAAGACAGCCAAGTCTGTTGGAGAGAGCTCAAATGCAAAAATCTAGACATAGAGCCAGGAACTTAGGATCAGTTGGGTAATGAAACCAGAAAGATAGACCGAGATGGATAGGGGCACAGGCCAATGTCCACCACACAGGTGGCCTGAGCTTATTCGGAGGCTGTGGAACAGAGCAGCATCCCAACCTCAGTAATCGCTTGGATGCTAACATGGGTGATGTTTTCATTAGCCAGGCCAGAGGTGATTACTTGGGTACCACTGAGTCCTTCTCTGTATCGACTGTTGGGAAATTGCCATGAAAAAGTTGGTTCTTGGTCATAGGAGAAATGAACAGGAGGAAAAACAATTGAAAGAAACTCCATCATCCATGAGGCTGATTCATGGTGACCAATCTATGCATAGAGAAAAGCATTCTTATTATCCTCTGACAGGGGTGTGGTTGCACATCCAGGCTAGACCTACCGTAAAGGTAGGATTAGAATGCAAGCCCATCTACTTCAGAGAGACACCAGTATATTGGGTTTCCCAATCAGCTAAAGGTATTTTCAGACCTGAGAAAAGAGTTTGGTTCCAATGGCAACTTTAAAGATCACACGACTTAGAATATTGAGCAGTAATTTACTAAATAGGACATCAGTGCCTTGTAAGAGTTAGTGAAGATTTTCAAGGGTCTCGCCTCGTTACACTGGAGTAATAAGATTACCCGTCCTTACTCACAAATGGTGTCTTCAGGTAGTGATGTAACAAGGGCATCAAAATCTTTCTATTGTCACCCTGATAACAGATCCATTTCATTGTCAGCATAGCCTTAATATATCTGGAAGTTAAAATTCTTGAGAAATACTGGATGTTTTAAAGATTACTGTAATCAACGCATTTACATCATCTCAACAGTGTTAGAATTTTCATTACAAGAAAAAACTAAATCATTTGCAAGCGACACTATATACATTCAGAAAAACAAATTTCATTAATCTATTTCTTATGCTACAGAGGCACGAAAAATACCATTTAAGGGCAAACTATTGATTTGTTATAATTTCATTTTCCAGGACTCCAGGAATTTCCTTTTCAGTCAAGAAAAATGAGGCAATATTTTCATTGCCTTTCTTGGTCCTGAACACACACTGTGTGCGAAGACTTGACCTCTGAAGTCCCCTTCTCCTCCCTAGAAGAAAATAAGTAGACATAAATGAGACTGGTATAAAATTAGTGGTATGTAGAAAGAGCCAGGATGTAACTAAGTCACTGCAATTTCAGGGCAACAGAGCATAAGAAAATAGTAAAGGAATATTTTGGTCTTATTGCTGCCAAAATAAGTGGCACTTAACTGACACACACACTTTACTTTGCACCACTGAATGTTAACAATAAAAACAAATACAAGCTATCCATCACTATGAACAGCTGACATCAAGATTACTGTAAAGTTAGCCAAGTATGGTGGTGTATGCTTGTAATACAGCACTCTGGGAGGCTGGAGCAGGAGGATGGCAAATTTGAGCTCATTCTGGGAAATTTAGTGACTTAGAAGACCCTTTCTTGAAATAATAAAGGGCTGGGAATATAGCTCAGTATAAAGGTCCTGGGGCTAGCTTCTAGTGCTCCTCCCATGAATGCTATAAAACTGACCCTAAGATTACTGAACAGTCTGTCCCCTAGGATGCTATGTTCTCTTTACTTGGTGTTTGCACTTCTGAAGAAATCATCCATTTACTTTGCCTTCAAACAGACAGGGCAACTCCAGCCCTGTCCTTGACTCCGGGAACAATGTGGGTGGCTGTTTACCATACACTGATTTTATAAGACTGGAATTGTTATTTGCTGAGATTCAGGAGCACGGAGGTTAACTTCATTCAGTCTCAGGATCTCATTCTCAAGAGATTCCTTCAGTTTCATAGTTGACAATTAGATTTCTAGGCAGGAGGCTGTACCCTGAGACACAAGGATCCACTTGGAAAGTTCTGGCTCTCATCAGGTGGCCGTCTACTGTTCTCACCCTTCTTTCCACCACACATTTCCTGAAATAAGTGAGATGTGAGCGTAAACCAGGCTGTGTATGTTTAAAAAGTAACATGACTTTGCAGATGCTTTTGAGCTGAATTTGGATGATCGCTTATCACATATCAAGATGTTTTCAGGGCTATTAGATGAGAGATGACCTAAGGTCACTCCAGCCTCTAAATGAATGATTTGAAAAATAATATGCCTTAACTGAACTGAAAATTATTCTTCCTTTCTGATGCCTAAGGCTAAATGCTGACTTTTTTATTTCTAGGGATGAATTATTTCCTACATCTTTAGGATGAATTCTTAATATAAATAAATTCCAGTAAGGACCAGTTCTTGATAGGTTTTCCAGAAATGTTTGAACACATCAGGACTCTAGCAGGGAATAAAAGTTGGACCCTAACTGACCTGTATATAATACAACAGATCCCAGGGATAAGTTTAAAGAGAGAAGAAGAACATATAAGCTCGGCATATGAGCGTGCACAGAAGGAAAAACAAAGCTGAACAACAGAGACAAAAGAAGGAGGATTTTGAGAAGTTAGCTGAAGGTGATGGTGAGGACCAGGAACGCTGAATCTTCAGAGGTGAATATCTGGAAAAGGACCAGTAATGGAAACAAGAAAGACCAAGATTCATGCCAATGCTGGAGCCGTGAATGGTTCACGTAGAGTACGCTGCACATGAGGCAGATTGCAAATTTTACTTTCCTAGAGAAAATTTCTAGGACTTGGCCATGTCACACCATGTCCATCCCTGATTCAGTAAGTGGTAGGTTTTATTACTGAACGTGCTTTGTCTTATAATGCCTAAATGGCAAAACAGTATACATAATACATATAGATAGGTATAATTAATCTCATGTGGTGGATGAAGAGGAAAAAGATGCCAACACAAATCACTGCCCTGGAGCCTTGCTGTTTTGCTGCCCTTGGAATCAGTGCCACAGATTTTGTTAAAGGTGCAACTGTATTATAATGAAATCCTTCTGCTAGGTTTGTAGCTAAGTCATTTTGGATGAAGTCCATTTAGACCGCATGACACTGAACTGCACATAAGAAGTAGTCTGCTGTGAATGCAGTATATTTTAATGATGTCCATCAATTTTGCAAAAGTCCATTCAAATGAATAAATATATAGCCATGCTTTTGCCTTCATTTCTTTTTCTAGTACCTGCCAAAATTTGACATATTAAAACTTTAAATGGCACTGGTGTTCTTCCAACTTTTAGAGTAGGTTTATGGACTTGAGATAAGCAATGACTACAGGTTAATGCTGAAATGTGTTCCATTACTTAGACTGTACTACTACTAATCATCGTAATAGCTTACATTTGTTGAATGCTTGCAACATGTGTGGCAGTTTTCTGAACGTTGTGTGTGCCTCACCTTTACTTCATCCTTAAATATAAATTAAATCTTCCAAAGGGTATACAATTATGTGTTGACTGTTGGAATAGAAATTTCATTCCAAACCATCAAACTCTAAACTCAAGTTCTTGACTGCTGTTTAATGCTGCTACTTTGCCATAATAAAATCAGAGTGGATATCTCTTGGCTTATTTGTTGCATTAGGCCCCAGTACTGAGAAAAGCAAACAGAGCAGTTTGAAATCAGCTGGGCTCTACTGACACACGTTCCTTGACCATACAGTGTGTATTCAGTAATGCCAAAAAGCAAAAGCGAAAGAGGATTTCTGTCTTAACATGTTTATGATTTTAACTTGGAAGAAAAAAAAAAGAACTCGGACAAAGTAATAGCAAACAGAAGACTGAATGGAATTATTTGTGTAAGTAAAAGTACCTGATGCAGACTCCAAATGCCTGAGGCGAAAGGTTACTGAAGGATGAAGAGACTAGCAGATTTAGAGAAGAAACATGATTTGCATGGATGGGAAAGAGAACATCTCTCTTACGTGTTCTTTGTGTTAATACAGGTATACTATACACTGCACATATGCATGAATCACATTCTAAAAAGTGAACTATTTATATATGTAAACTATGTGATATATATATGACCTGATAAATAATTTAAAAGTAAATGAGATGAAATTCCCCCAAAGGCCAAGAAATTCAACATAAGTAGTTCTCAGAATCTCTCCATGTGTTCTTGCCAATCCATATTCTCATGGATCATATACATATTTGATTAACTTTAATTATATGACAAATAAGCTACAAACAAGGACCTGACAATTGTAGTCCTGGCAGCTTATTGTTCTGCACTGAAAATGACTTCAGGTATAGACAAAATAAGAGTGTAATTGCCTCTCATTAAACAGAAAGTCTTGCCAATAATCAAGTTTGTCTTCAGTTAAACAATTCTGCATGCATCTCACATCAAAAAACTGATCAACAGGAAGTTTCCTGAGCAACTTCTTAGCTGTTGCGTATTGAGACATCCTTTTGCTACCGTGATAAATAGCATAGAATTAAGTGCATCCCAACCATGTAACACAAAGATAGCTCCCCTCATTTTGAAAGGTAACCTCAGCAGCAGGTCCTGAAGTTACATAATCTGTATGAACACAACCGAACCAAGGTTAAACCTGTTTCATTCCAATCCAGCCCTGGTTGAAGTTCACTTGATTTAAGGAATGGAATAGTCATATTTCCTGAAACACAGAGTAACAAGAAAAAACTAATTAGAGAGCAAAGGGCAGAAGTTTAGCAGCTCTAATAAATATGATGTGTTGAATGCAATATATACTCAGTAGAAAACAAATTACTCAGTAATCCAGTATTCAGACAGTCTAATTTATGGCAATTAATTTAAGGCAACTCTTTAACCCAGCCTTTTAAGATCATAAACCACATTTAAACAAATGCAAACATGATTTTCCAGAAGACTTGAGGATTTTCTGGAATATTTTGACACTATATGAATGCGTTTTAAAGATAAAGTAGTTTTTTAATACTATGATAACAGTGTAATTTTACCAAATGATGGGGAAGACACCTTTTCATATTTCCTTCTGAAATAAATGGAGTGGTTGTTTTATGGGATCACTGTTGTATGGGACTCACTTTGAACACTGTTGTTTATAACTCTTCTGTTGTCCTTTGTCATGGTAAGACACTCAAAACTACAACCCTACCAAGCTCCACTCAATTCTTCCTAGAATTTAGGCTTCCACCATGGTAGTGAACTTTCTGATCCCCAGCAAGGCTGCTTCCGGTCTCAGGGTCTTAGCACTGGCTCTTTGACTTTGTCTAAAATGCTGATCCATGGTTCCTGTGTGGCTAGTTCCTGCTTTAGGTTCAGTTGCAGAGTCTCTTCTGGCAACATCTTCTTGGATTCCTTTCTAGACCAGGTTGTTTAGACTCTGTCCTGTTGTCTTAACCTGATTTCCTTTCAACACTTAAAACTATCTGAAATTAACCAAATTTTCTGTTTATGACATGTTTCTCCAATTCAATTGTGCATTCCATGAGGAAGCATTCTCATCTGACTCCGCAATTTTTGTTCGACATTATCAGTAACAGAAGTAAGCAGATGGCAGGAGTTCATCACGTTGGTTTAAATATGGATAAATGAGTGAATAAGTGGAGAGAGGTAAATCTCAGTTCTGGAACCCCTATCACTCTGAAAAATAATTCAACTCCTCAAGTTGTATTTAAGAGGTTGCATGTTATTAATTTACATGGAAAAAATATTAAATAGTACTAGTATCATAAACAGTATCTTTTTAGTCTTTAATTGCAAGTACTTTTCTTTGAAAAATTAAAAAGAATATCGCAGACACATACTGTGTTTTTGTCAGTGAGAAGATTAAGATCTAGAAAGGTCCATATACTTGTTCAAGCCAGGGCAATCAGATGCAATATGGAAGTTAGAATTTAAAAATTTGATATTTAAATCATGGATTTATGTTCCCACAGTTTTCTTCTAACTGGACATACATGACATCAATGATAAATGAAGAACGAGTCACATGATATTTCAATGTCTTTCAAAATGAACAATTATTTGCTTTGAATTTTAAGAATTTTAAAGTGCATACTTATTCTTGTTTTCTAATCAAAATAAACATTTTTATTATAATATATGCAAATTAAACATTTAACAATTTTTGTGAACTTATGTTATTAAAATTATTTTCAGTGACTAAAAGATATTCAACTATCCATATTAAAGTACATAAAATGCACAGTTCATTACTTTTGGAATTGCTATAAATTCAGGCATTTGCTTGATATGTAAACCCAGTTGTCTATATGATATAACACAGAAGACTTTCCATCATTATATTGAGTCTTCCTAGTGGTACTGGGGAGTCAGATGAAGTGATATTTCCAAATAACTAACTCCAAATCTGCATGCTTATTTTGAATGTAATATTACTTTTTTCCTCCGATCTCTTGCAATTTGCAGTTGTGGAACTGCTCTATCACCACTATTCTTCCAGTTATCACAGGAAAGCTATAGAATGTTTACACCATATTGTCTATACAAGGACAGGCCAATAAACCAAAAATAATTGGCATTTATACTGCTTTCTAATGATCAAATAAAAACCGTTGCACACTGAATAATTCTAGTCTCTTTTTGTTTTTCAATTTTTATAAATACATGTTTACAGTGCATAGTGATAAGATTCTTTGTGGGGAGCTGGTGAATGTACATAACACATCGGAATTCCTTTTTCTGAAGCTCAGTAATACACATCAGATTCACTTTGTAAATCTGTCCCCTTTTCCTGCCCAACTTGACTTGATGTTTGCAAATTTTCTCAACTATATATATTCCCTCCTCCACCACCACCAGATGCTTTTAGTTCTGGTCGAGGTCTATATCTCATCTTGCCTTAAGGGGAACATGATCTTGGAAAAAGTCCAAGTTTGGGTCACCTTAGCATACCTCATGGTTTAAAATATGGATACATGCAACTGACTTGAATATTTAACTCCATGCAACTTCTAACAAATTAGCATAAATATTCAGCAATTCTGAATTTGTTATCATTATCAACAACAATAATTTAAGCACGTAAATCAATTATGTACTTGTAGATAGGAGCTAATGACTTTTTCTACTTCAGCGATTCTCAGATTCCATCACATAAATCTTCAAAAAGTACATCATACCATCTTCAGAGTTCATGAAGGTAGTCTTTCTTAAATTTTCTGTTGTAAACCTGGATACAGTAAAAACATCAGTGGTTGCTAGAAAGAAGAGAGGTAAATAAGTGGTGAAGTTTAAAAAGCATTGAAACTATTCTGCATGGTTCCATAATAGGAGACAGATATCATCATGCATTTTCCAAACCCATAAAATATGAAGCACCAAGAATGAACTTTAAAACTAACCTCATGGGATCCAGGAAGCAGAGATGAGAGCAGAAGAACAGAGAGAAAAGGGCTGAGAAACCAGGTGGTTCCTCAAAGTCACCTTCCCATAATTCATTTTCTCCTGTTTCCTTCGCTTCTCAATAATGCCAGTAAGTTATGATTTTATCAATGGATTAATACATTTTATGAAATTAAAACTTGAACAAACTTCCCAAAAAGGCAATCAGTTGGCAATTAAGTCTTTAGCACATACGTTTTGAGAGACATTTCAAATCCAAAACATAAAAGGAATGTGGAAACTCTCTGTACTTTTTGCTTAATATCTTTGTGTACTTAAAACTGCTCTAAAAGTCTATTAAAAAGGATTAATCTTACCACTTAAGGAAAATTATTAATGTTTAAGTGTGTACTCGTGAATCTAAACAATAATGTAAATAGTTTTATAAAATAAGGTTACATTATACATAATCAGATACTCTTTGACAATCTTATTTTCATTTTTATATGACATACCAAGGCATCTCATTATATTTCTAGTTCATTGAACTATTCCTTTATTTTGGGACATTTATATTGTTTCCTGGTTTTCTATTTATTTGTGTTTTGCTGTCATAAACAAACCTAAAAATATTTTCTCAACTATATTGTTTAGCATATTCACAATGGATTATCTTACATTACTTAAAATGAGATGAAACACATGTAATCAAATAATTTATTGTTTAGATGTAAAATTAGAGTTGCTGTCATATTGTAACTGTGATCTCTTCAGAGAGAAGAATTGTTAGCTAGTGATCACAATAACACTGCCAATTATTATCTTTGTTGTTATTTTCATTACTGAGCCCTTATAGGCACTCTTCACAGTACTTTAAAAGCAAAACCTAATTTAAGAGTTATAAATTTTTATTAAGTAAATATTATTTCATCAGTGGTTCATGGAACAACTAGAATAAGTGGTTTGAATGCATCTTGTTTTGGTATCAAAGTACTGTTTTTATCTGTCCAATTACTGGTATTGTCTACATTGTACAAAACCATTTACATAACTTTTAATTATGAAAAATTTGAAACAGTTACTGGTCTTAATTTTTTACCTTTCCTTATGTCTGTACCATTTGTCACATGGCTTTGTTGTCCTTCTTCCTCTTGGCTATGTTGATTTGCTGAGGCCAATAAAATGGAACTTTTTTCAACCGGAGGCCTTGACAGGCATCACCTGCTTCGTTTTCCCTCTTGCATCCCAGTCACAACAATATAAAATGTGCCCGGACAGTCTCTTGAAGAATCAGAGATTTGTGAAGCAAGGCTAAGCTACCTCAGTCCACTAACCATGGTCATTGTTATGATTTAGATTTTATTTTATTTTATTTTATATTTATGTTTTTTTTATTTAAGAGAAAAAAGAAGACACATATAAGAAAGACAAAAAGCAAAAGAGACAAACAAACAACTAGAGTAAATGCACAACAGTAACATTGCAGGTTTACAAAACAGGATGATAGAAACTTGACAATGGTTGCAATATTCCGTATCATTATCTTCAAAATGGTTGTTTACATTAACAGATATAGACATGTAAAATTGATCTAATCATATGAGTATTAACTGTTCTTTCTCAATAACTAATACATTCAACAGTGTGTTCATTTTAGTCATTTTACATATACGTATATACAGATTTATATCTTTTCCTTTTCCCTTCCCTCTTTCCCCTTTTTCCCTTCTCAATTACTTTTGCTCTTCGAGCTGTTTTTTACCCTTACATAGTATTTATTATAGATTTTGGATCATATATACTTTTTCAGTTTCTTACACTAGGGAGATAATATGGTAGTTACACATGTGGGTTTGATTTATCTCACTTATCAGTATGGTCTCAAGTCGTGACCATTTACTTACAAAAGTCTCAGTGCAATCTTTCTTAATAGCTGAGTAGTACTCCATTGTATAAAAATACCACATCTTTTTTATCCATTCTTTGATTGATGGACACTTGGATTGTTTCCAAGATCTGGGTATTACAAATTGAGTTGCTATAAACATGGGTGCACAGATATCACTGTGGGATGATGTTTTCAGTTCTTCTGGGAAAATGCCCAGAAGTGGGATAGCTGCGTTGAATGGGATCTGTAATCCTAGCTTCTTGAGGAATCTCCACACTGACTTTCACAGTGGTTGCACCAGTCTACACTCCCACGAGCAGAGGAGAAGAGTTCCTTTTTCTCCACAGCCCCTCCAGCATTTGTTGTTGGTTGATATTTTAATCTTGGTCATTCTTTCTGGAGTGAGACGGAATCTCAGTGTTGTTTTAATTTGCATTTCCCGAATGACCATTGATGTTGAACATTTTTTCGTATATTTATTTGCCATCTGTATTTCTTTCTCTGAGAAGTGTGCATTCATCTCAGATGTCCATTTTTGGATTGGGTCCTTGAATTTTAGGGGTCTGATTTCTTTTAATTCTTTATATGTTTTAGATAGAAGTCCTTTGTCTGAAGGACAATTGGCTAAGATATTTTCCCAATTCGTGGGGTTTTTTTTCACTCTGTTGGAGATTTCCTTTGACATGCAAAAACTTTTTAGTAAGATGAGATCCCAGTTGTTGATTCTGGGAAGTGTTTCCCGTGCAATTTGATTTTAGTTCATGAACTCGCTGCCTACTCCTATGTCATCAAGATTTCTTTGGTTCAGTGGCTTAAGTACCTCCCTGGCAGTTGCAAGGTTGTGAGTTTGATCCCCAGTACCGGAAAAATAATAATAATGCCGGGTGTGGTGGTGCACACCTTTAATCCCAGCACTGGGGAGGCTGAGGTAGGTGGAGTGTTGTGAGTTTGAGACCAGCTTGGGGTACAACATGAGTGCAAGGCCAGCCTGAGCTATATAGTGTGACCCTGCCTCAAAAAACTAGGGCTGGGAGTTTGGCTCAGTGGCTTAAGCACCTGTCTGGCAGGTGTGAGGCTGTGAGTTTGATCCCTGGCGCTGTGAAAAAAAAAAAAAAAGATTTTTACCTACTCTGTCTTCTAGTAAGTTTAGTGTCTCTGTTTTAATATACAGATCTTTGATCTATTTTGACTTTATTTTAGTGCATGGTGATAGACATGGTTCTAGTTTTAGTTTAGGGCATATAGAAAGCCAGTTTTTCCAGCACCATTTGTTAAAGAGGCTATCTTTCTTCCAATGTACATGTTTGGCCCCTTTGTCAAAGATGAGGTGGCTAAGTGTGTTTGTAGTTGTGGCTGTATTTTCTAATCTATTCCATTGATCTTCAGGTCTGTTTGAATTTCAGTACCATGCTGATTTTATCACAGTAGTTTTGTAGTATAGTTTCAAGTCAGGGATTGTGATGCCTCCTGCCTTCCCTTTGTTGCCCAGAATTGCCTTTGCTAATCTAGGTCTTTTCTGGTTCCAGATGAATTTCAGGAATTCTTTCTCTAGCTCCGTGAGGTAGGCAAGTGGTATTTTGATTGGAATTGCATTAAATTTGTATATTAATTTTGGGAAAATGGCCATTTTCACGATGTTTGTTCTTCCTATCCATGAACAGGGAATATCTTTCCATTTTCTGAAATCTTCTTCGATTTCCTTCTTCAGAGTAATGTAATTTTCACTGTATGGATCTTTTACTTCCTTTGTTAGGTTGATTTCTAAGTATTTCATTTTTTTTTGAATGTTATAGTGTAGGGTGTGGTTTCCCTTGTTTCTCTCTCAGTGACTTTGTTGTTTGTGTACAGGAATGCTCTTGATTTTTGAGTGTTCACCTTGTATCCAGCTACATTACTGAATTTGGTTATCACTTCTAGAAGTTTTTTAATGCATTTTTTGGGGTCTTCTATGTAGAGTATCATATTGTCTGCATATAATGATAATTTCACTTCTTCCTTACCTATCCTTATTCCCTTTATTTCTTTTTCTTGTCTAATTGCTCTGGCTAGTATTTCCAGAACTATGTTGAATAGGAGTGTTGATAATGGACATCCTTGTCTTGTTCCTGATTTTAGGTTGAAAGTTTTCAGTTTTTCTCCATTCAGTAAGATGTTGGCTGTTGGTTTATGATATATGACTTTTATCAGGTTGAGATAGAGATCATCTATTCCAATTTTCTGTAGGGCTTTTATCATGAATGGGTGTTGGATTTTGTCAAAAGCTTTTTCTGCATCTATTGAGATGATTATGTGGTTCTTGTCCTTGACCCTGTTGATATGGTGTATCACATTTATTGATTTGTGTATGTTGAACCATCCCTGCATTCCTGGGATGAATCCCACTTGATCATGGTGTATAATCTTTCTGATAACTTTCTGTATTCTATTTACCAGTATTTTGTTGAGGATTTTTGCATCTATGTTCATGAGGGTGATTGGCCTGTAATTTTCTTTTTTGGTTGGTTCTTTCCCTGGTTTTGGTATTAGGGTAATACTTGTTTTCAGGAATGAGTTAGGGAGACTTACTTCCCTTTCAGTTTCATTGAAGAGTTTGAGGAGTGTTGGCATTAGGTCTTTCCTAAATTTCTTGTAGAATTCAGTGGTGAATTCATCAGGGCCTGGGGCTTTTCTTTGTTGCTCAGGTCCTAATTACGTTTTCAATTTCATTAGCTGAAATTGGATTATTCAGCAGCTTTACATCTTCTTGATTCAGCTTTGGTAATTCATAGGTTTCTAAGAATCTGTCCATTTCTTCTGTGTTATCGAATCTATGTGAGTAAAGTTTTTTGAAGCAGGTGTTGATGATCTTCTGTATTTCCACAGGGTCTGTAGTGATTTTACCCTTTTCATTTCTTATTGCATGAATCTGAGTTTTTTCTTTCCTCTTTTTGATAAGGTTGGTTAGGGATTTATCAATTTTATTTACTCTTTCAAAGAACCAACTCTTGGATTCATTAATTCTTTGATTGTTTTCTTAGTTTCAATTGCATTAATTTTTGCCCTAATCTTAATAATTTCCTCCCTTCTCTAGGCTTTGGAGTTGACTTGCTCTTCTTTTTCTAGAAGTTTTAGGTACAGCATTAGGTTGTTTATGTGTGTTCTTTCCATTTTTTCTGATGTGGGAGTTTAGTGCTATAAATTTCCCTCTGAGGACTGCTTTCATTGTGTCCCACAGGTTCCAGTAATTTGTATCTGCATTTTCATTCAATTGTAGATATTGTTTAATTTCTTCTTTAACTTCTCTGTGACCCATTGGTTATTTAGGAGAGTATTATTCAATTTCCATGTGTTTATGTGCTTATTGTAGGGTTCTTTGTCATTCATTTCCAATTTTACTGCACTATGGTCAGATAATATGCATGGAATTATTTCAGTTCCTTTGCATTTACTTAAGCATGTTTTGTGGACCAGTATATGATCTATTTTAGAGAATGACCCATGTGCAGCTGAGAAGAATGTGTAGTCTGATGTTGATGGATGGAATACTCAGTACACGTCTACTAGGTCCATTTTTCCCAAGTTTGATTCAGTTCTGTTATTTCTTTGCTGATTTTCTGTTTGGTGGATCTGTCTCTCTGTAACAGTGGGGTGTTAAGGTCCCCTGTTATAACTGTATTATTGTTAATTTGGTTTTTCATATCTATTAAGAATTATCTTACATAGTTGGGTGCTCCCATATTCAGTGCATATATGTTTATGATTGTAATCTCTTCCTCTTGAAGTTTTCCCCTAACAAGTATGTAGTGACCTTCTTTATCTCTTTTGATCATTTTCGGTTTGAAGTTCGTATTGCCTGCAAACATAATACCTACCCCTGCTTTTTTCTTGGTTCCTGTTGTATGGAGTATTGTTTTCCAGCCTTTGATTTTTAGTCTGTGAATTTCCTTTTGAGTGAAATGTGTTTCTTGTACACAGCAAATTGTTGGGTTTTGTTTCTTAACCCACTCTCCTAGTCTGTTTCTTTTTATTGGTGAGTTGAGACCATTTACATTGATTGATATAACTGATATGTACCGGCTTATCCCTGTCATGATATCTTTCTGTTGTTGGTTTTCTACATTTTCTGTTTAATTATTTGCCCTGCTTAGTGGTTTCCTTTTTTTGTTGTTCTTAAGATTGTAGCTATCTTTGTCTCTTTCTAGAGTGTCTTTCAGGACTCTTTGTAGTGTTGGTTTGGTGGCCACAAATTTCTTCAGTTTTTCTTTGTCATGAGAGTATCTTATTTCTCCATCAATTTTTAAGGATAGTTTTGCAGGATACATCAATCTGGGTTGAAAGTTGTTTTCTTTCAGAATTTGAAATACTTCACTCCAAGCTCTTAACTTAACGGTTTGTGTTGAGAAGTCTGCTGTGATTCTGATAGGCTTTCCTTCATAGGTGATCTGTTTCTTTTTTCTGACAACTTTTAGTATTTTGTTCTTGTGCTGTACTTCTGATACCCTTATTATTATATGTCTGGGTGAAGATTTATTTTGGTTATGGTTAACTGGGGTTCTGTATGCCTCAGTTACCTGTATTTCAGATTCTCTTCCCATGTTTGGAAAGTTTTCTGCTATTATTTCTGTGAATAGCCTTTGCAGGTCATTAGTATTGACTCCTGCTTTTTCATTTATGCCTATTAATCTTATGTTATTTCTCTTGGCATCATCTGGCAGCTGTTGAATTGTTGTTTCTTGGTTCCTTACTATTTTTAAGAAATCTTTTCTTTAGTGGCCATGAGCTCCCATGCTGTCTTCAAGATCTGAGATTCTATCTTCAGCTTCATTCAAGCAGTTTTTCAAACTTTCCATGGAATTTTTCATTTCCTGCATTTCCCTTTGAATCTGTTTCATGCATTCTACTTGTGTCTTATATTGTTCATTCAAAGTTTCCATCATTTTCTTAAATTCTTCTATCTTTTTTATCTTGGTCTTCTTTAGATACACACAACATTTCTTTAATAATGATTGTCATTTCATTTTTTTAGTTGAGAGATTATTTCTGATTTGAGTTTCTCTGTAGCTTCATCGAGCTGTTTCTTACTGCATTTGCTATCATTTCAGAAAGTTCAGTTGGTGACATCCAGTGTCTTCCATTTCAGTGTCTCTTGAGTTTGTTCTCAGTGGGCTGGGGGCTTGAGACTGCCTCTTGGTCTTTCATTTTGTCATTTTCTTGTGGGACCTGTGTGGCTCTGTGTCCTGTGAGGCTGGCTAGGTGTTCCCCTGGTGGGTTGTGCTGAGTCGCGGGACTGGGTAGAGCTGGATCCTCTGTGCAGCTAGTGAGGGTGCACTCCTGGAGTGTGCTGCTGAAGCCTCTGCCTTACTGGATGGGAGCTGAGACCTCCTGGACCCAGGCAGCTAGGTGGAGTGTACCCCGGAGTGTGGCACCACCTGGACCCTGAGACTGGCTGCAAGGATTTCAGAGCCTCTGGAGTGCCAGGCAAGCCTGGGCGAGTCCCAGGGCTACAGTGCCAGGGCCTTACTCCTGGCTGGGCAGGCCTGTAACCTCTAGGGCCCGCCGCGCCGGCTGCTCTTCTGAACAATGGAGCTCGAGCCCTGCACTCTAATGAGCAGAGCCCAAGCTCCCCAAGGCCCTGCAACTACTCTGGCCAGTCCCTGATGAGCAGCTCTGAGGTCCTGGGCTGGGCTGGGCTCAGTACTTCTGTGTCCTGCAAGGCTGGCTGGGTGTTCCCCTGGTAGTTTGTGGTGAGTCGTGGGACCGGGTAGAGCTGGATGCTGTGTGCAGCTAGTGAGGGCGCACTCCTCATGATTTAGATTTGAAATGTCTTTTGAAAGTCTCATGAATGGGGCCTGGTCAGAAGAGTTGAGTCACTGGGAGCATGACCCAGAAGGGCGTATTCTTATCCCTGGCACCTTCCTTCTCTGTTTGTTGGCTACCAGGACATGAGTAGCTTTCTTCTGCCTGGCCCTTCTACCATGCTGTTTCCTCCTTGGGGCTGGCTGATTATGGAAACTTCGAATCAAAAAAATCTTCTCTTCTGTTGAATTATGGGGACTGGGTATTTTGTCCAAGTGATGGAAAACCTGACTAATACAGAAAATTGGCTCCAGAAATGGAGCCATTGCTGTGACTGTACCTGAACATGTGATTTAGAAGCCTTTAGAACTTGTTTATGGGAAGAATTGGGAAAAGTTTGAAGAAGTGTGCTAGAGAAGTTCCAGATTGCTATAAACAGAGTTTGATGAGTAATACTGGTCAGAGCTCACAAGAGTAGAATGCTGATAGAAACGTGGACAACAAAGAACAGGCTCATGAGGTTTCAGATGGGTATGAGAAGTGTATTGGAAACTGGACTAGAAGTCATGCATGTTTTATTCTGACAAAGAATTTTCTGTTTTATTTGTGTCCTAAGACTTTGTGTGAGACTGAATTTAAAGATGGCAGACTACTTGATCTGACAGAGGAAATGTAACGCAACTCATAATTGAGGCTGTAGTATGGGTATTTTTAGCTACTTTTAGCCAGCCTATAGTGAAAATCAAGAGCAAATGCAAAGCCAAAAGATGTGGAAAAACTTGCTGGTGCCCAGAAAGAAATAGCTTATAAAGTTGAGGCCAAGGGAAGTTTGGTTACTGAATAGATTAGCATTTAAAAAGCCAAGAACTTTGCATCAATATAATAAAAAAGATGGCTTGAAGATATATTAGGAACCCTACCCTTCTGTAGTCCCAAGGTTATTAAAGGGCAAACTCTTTTGAAACATTTTTTTTTTTTAGAAGACAGTCCTAGGGTAACATATTCATTCTGAGCTGCCTAGGCAAGTGTTTTCCCAAGCTCAGCTTTCTAGGCCCTTGGAAGTAACTATGATGATAGTCCAAGGGAAACAAGATACTGTTTGAGCCAGTGGTGTACTGTACCAGTGTCCACATGGTGATGTGTTGTTAATCATGTAGAATACAAGAACTATGAAAATGCAGAATCTTCCTTCCAGACCCAAAAGGCTTTGGAGGTCTGACAGTGTATTCCAAGAAGACAGTACACAAAGCTGTGATAGCAAAGCTAAAAATGAAATGGAGACCCCAGAAAGTTGGAGGTCCGAGGAATGTGGTTTATCAGCTGAGGAAAACTGCCGGCAGCAGACAGAGAACACAAAAGAGGCCACGAAGACCTCAGTTATCAGGGCCTTATGGACAGGTTTGCTCCAGCTCTTTGGAGCTCATCTTTTACCAAAACCTGCATCACAGGCTTGATTTGGAGAAAGAAAGTTCGATCAATATTCACCCTACTTATTTTCAGGCTTGCTTTTGTCCAATTCATTTTTGCCCTCTTATTCCTCCCTTTTGGAATAGGAATGCATACCCTGTATGCTAGAAGAATTTAACTTTCTTTTTAAAATTTTTTGTCAAGACTTCCAGCTGAGAATTTGCGTTGAGTCTCAGAGGAAATTTTGAATATTCCAACAATGCTAGAACTGTTAAGATTTGCCAACTCTGGAGATACAATAAATGCATTTTTCATAATGAGATGGACATGGGTCTTTTTGTACTAGTGGTAGAATTTTATTGTTTGAATCTAAAATTTCCCCCAAAATTCACATATTCAGATTTGGGAACTGGGTCAGAAGAGTTAGGTCAATGGGGGCATGACCTGGAAGGGTACAATCTTGTCCCAGCTCCTTCCTTTTCTCTTGGCTTCGTGGCTGCCACAAAGTGGGCAGTTTTCCTTTGTCCGGCCTTTCCACCATGATGTTTCTTCTTTGGAGCCAGCCAAGAGTGGAGCCGAAAGAAACTTCTCCTCCTTTAAATTATGGATGCTGAATATTTTGTCCCACTAATGGGAAACTGACTGACATTACCATCCTATGAGAGTTGACAACCAGTGAATACCTTGCATGAGAATGAACCTAGCCAAGAACAGAAGCAGCACAGTTGACTACATGTGTATTAGCAAAAACATATTCTTTATGTTATGTTACCAAAGTTTGTACTTGTTTGTTAGACAGCTTTATTTTATTAGCTAGTGGTCTACATGCATGAAAAGATGATGTTTTAACACATCCTTACACATCTGCTGCTCAACTTGAACATCAGTCAATCCATGACAATCTTTTTTAACATGTATTCACCACTTCCAAGTAGACAATTTTGACTGAAATAGAAGACTCCAAAATTTTTTTTCATATCCTTGTGGTGTCATTTACCTTGTTCTTCTGAACTTTCGTTTTCCATAAACTTGTTCAATGTAAGAACACAGGTACTTTCAAATTTTACTTAAGGCAGTAATACTTTGGAGATTGTAATAGTTCATACATTGTGTCAATTTGAGAAGTTTATAAGTTTAACTAAGTGACTTAGCAGGGGGCCAGAGTCCTTACTTTGTAAACAACCTCATCCTATACAAGAAGAGAGCAGGGAGATGTTGTGAGTGCTACACCCGCTCTAGGGGGTGGCAGCCTGCCTGCAATATAAGGGAGGAAAAGAGACGTGCTCTTCCCCACTTTTTGCTCTTGCTGCCTTTGCTGTCTTTTGCTGCCTTGAAGTGTTGCCCCTGTGCTGTTTCAACCTGCCTTGGAGCCCACTGATTATGGACTGAAACCTCCACAACTGTGAGCTAAATAAATTTTTCTTTCCTTAATTTTGGGTGTTGGGTATTTTGTCTCAGCAATGAGAGAAAAGTAACCAAGACAGAGACAGATATGAATTCATTTTACTTTCTCTCAGAATTTTGTCATGTCTAGTTTTCTCTCTTTTTGTGATTTTAATAGTAAACAGGGGCTAAAGTGTTGCCAATCTGGTCTGATCCACCCATAAGACTCCTAGTCAACAGTTCACTGAATAGTTTTAGCAACTTTTTTGTGGTCTTTACCTACATCTACTATTTCTTTTCAGACTGAAAATAATATTTTAATTCTATTATTCCTTATGCACTTATTATCAGGAGTTTCCTATGAAAAGGACTAAACTTTCCATGACTATTTGGATACCCTGATGTACCAACTGCTCAGAATTAATTCTTCATCTTTATTTATTGATAACTTTTCGGAAGAGTAAATCAGATCCTGTAAGTCCTCCAGTTATGATTGAGAATTTTTGAGAATCATAATGAACTGAAACTTACTTTCTGTATTTCATCCCATTGTTATTACACAGGCATTTTTAAAAGGAAAAATTGTAAACTTAAAGTTTTACTTTTGTATCACCATCATTATTTCTACACAGCCAATTTTACATATAAAAATTAGTTCTACTACTTCTATGTGTAAGATAGTTCTAAAAGTATACGTATTTTATCTAAAATGAAAATCAGTCTTTTGTCAGTCAGCCTTATGGATATATATTGTGAGTAGAAATGTCATTTTTGGGTTTTTAAAATTATCAATTTAGTGAATTTTTCACTTAATTAACTTTGTATTATTCAAGTTCTGTGTAGTTTGGATATCAATACAGTGACATATCATACAAAGAAAAATATTTTCTTAAGAAGCTAATTAGACTTTATTTATTTTATTTTTAAAATATTTTTGTTACCAGAGTTCAAACTCACGATCTTGCTCTTGCCAGACAGGTGCTTACACCACTGAGCTAAGTCTCCGGCCCTTCAATTAAACTTTATTTAAGAGAAATTTAAAGAATGGTTTAAAAAAGTAAAAGATAAATAATGGGAAACAAGAAGATAGATCTTTTGCAAATGGTAAGAAGATTCAGAGATAGAGGGAGAGACGAGGGAGTGGAAAGGAAGGAATATAAACAATTAAAATATGTTGAGTATTTGTACCTATCCCTAAGATGAATGCAATCATTATGCACCAAAAAAATGTGTTAATAAAAAAAGTAAGTCCTAGAACAGGGTCAGAAATGATTGTGTATGTAGGTATATTTGTATATGATTTTAGTTACTAGACCTACTTGATTTAAAAAAAAAAAA